>RCUC01162772.1:0-96181 GCA_003697995.1 Taxidea taxus jeffersonii | reverse complement strand
ACCTTAGCAGAAAAGCTCTCAGTTTTTCTCCATTGAGAATGATATTCACGGTGGGTTTTTCATAGATGGCTTTGATGATATTGAGGTATGTACCCTCTATCCCTACACTATGAAGAGTTTTGATCAGGAAAGGATGCTGTACTTTGTCAAGTGCTTTTTCAGCATCTATTTTGGAAAATAACTCAAGTTTTAATGATGAATTTACAAATTTGTTTCCTTTGAAGTTAAGTACACTGCAGATGCCAGCTCTCACACATTCTATCCAGTTTGTTCTGGAAGTCCTAACTCTGGCCAGGGAAAATGGAAAGTCATTGCTTATAGGCCATTTCTTAAAAAGTCCAAGAAGAAATATAAACTATTAGAAACTGTTGCCATGGGGCACCTGGGTGGCTCAGTGGGTTAAAGCTTCTGCCTCAGGTCATGATCCCAGGGTCCTGGGATTGAACCTTTCCTCTGCAGGGAGTCTGTTTCCTCCTCTCTGTCTCTCTCTGCCTGCCTCTCTGCCTACTTATGATCTCTGTCAAAAATATAAATAAAAATCTTTTTAAAAAGAAACTATTGCCATTAAAGAGGACAAGAGAGAGTTGTTTTGTTTTGTTTTGAACAGAATCTTCCTGTTAGTGATTATTGACTCCAACCAGATGGGGGAAAAAAATCACATGCATTCTGGATGTTGGATACAGGAGACTACTAACCCATGTCAGTCAAGAAAAACCGGGATGTTGGGAGCTGTGGGTTTAGGGGCCTCTGTTGACCTAATAATGAACACTGGAAGAAAAAATGCATTTGGGAATTCCTTCTGTGCCTCAGGAAGCATCATCCTGAAGGCACATTGTTCTTATTCCTCATCCCAGTCTCAGATACCTGTGTGAGAGCCAAGAGAGCGCTAACTAGAATTCTGTAATCATGCCTCTCCTGACTGACAGATCGAATTCCTCAGAGCAGACTGTGTTGGTGATCAGTTCATTGTCTCTCACCTCTGAAATCACCCCTTCCACCTGCTCTGGAAAAACGGATATGGGATCTTTAAGTTAATGTTTGCTTTGCCAAATGGCGCTATGTTAAGCTTTATCAGTAGAGGGCGCCGGAGAGATTTTTGTAGGAGTAAGATTTTCTTTCCTGGTTCCTGGGACTCCTGGGCCAGCAACACCTGGCAGTCCCTATGCTGATGGGGGGAGGAGGGGTGCAGGAGGGGGGTGCTTTGTAGCGGAATGTATTCGAGCAACTTTCCCCACTGCCCTAGTGAGATACCTTAGACGAGACCCAGTATCTTAGACGTTGGATTTATGGCAAGATCCACCAGAGTGCTACCTCACCGACTTCTCTGCCATTCAGTATCCAAGGCTGTGGCATCTCACAAGATCTGATCTCAGCACTAGGAGGAAGCTAGCTCTTCCTGGATGGCCTATTTCACCCCTCAGGTTTGTAGGTCTACTATACTACTACATTCTATTCTGCTTTATTTCATATTATTTTATATTATACTATACCATATCTTATTATATCATTGCATATTTGCTGTATTAAGAATTCTAGCCACAGTTCAAACATTCTTTAGAATTCTTTTTATAGTTTACCAGCAAATCTCTCATTCCTTCAATTCCCTGTTCAAATTGATAATTCTCTATATTACATTTCCCTCTTCAACTATGATATGGATTCTTTCTCCTGACTGAACCCAGACTGATACAGAAGGTAACTTTTTCAGAGAAATAAACATTTCTCTGTGTTGTGCTTAGTTTTTTATCTTAATATCAACTAATCAGAAACTTTTCATCTATAAAATTATTCTTTTCCAAAAGGAACATAATGAATGAATGATGGCTCTCTCAAAAACCTGGAGCTATTCTTAAAATATATATATATACGTATATATGTATATATGAAGGGACAAATACAATGATACTATAAAATTTTATGATGTAAGTTTAAAAAATAGTCATATTTAATCTACCAGCATTATCCTTTCGACGATATCTTTATGACTCCAAAATAATCTGTTAGTTTAAAGATTAATGAAAGCATATTTGTCTCATCTCAGAAAACAGACACAAATTGTTAGGTTATTAAAACATTTTGGGAGGAGCGCCTGGGTGGCTCAGTGGGTTAAAGCCTCTGCCTTTGGCTCAGGTCATGATCCCAGGGCTGGTGATCAAGCCCCGCATTGGGCTCTCTGCTCAGCAGGGAGTCTGCTTCCGCCTCTCTCTCTCTCTCTCTGCCTGCCTCTCTGCCTACTTGTGATCTCTGTCTGTCAAATAAATAAATAAAATCTTTAAAAAATTTTTTTTCATTGTGAAATATAACCTACAGAGAAATGAGCATGAATTTTTAGGACTGCTTTAACAAATATGTACAGCAAACCCCAAGTGGTCAAGACATACACTACCAACACCCCTAGAGTACTAGAAGCTTCCTGAACCACACCCTGCCCCTCCTTCATCCACCCCTGTACAGCCCCTTCTGCTCACCCTAGAAGTAAGGTGACAGCTTGTCCTCATGTTTGGGTAATTATTTCCTTGATTCATTTTGCCAGCAATGCATGTATACCTAAAGGTAAAGTTTAATTTTGTCTGATTTTAATCTTTACATTTATTTGTTTTTCTTTGTAATACTCATTCATGTCGTGCATATAAATAACTCTTCCCTGTCATCTCCTGTTGCTGCAGTCACTGTTGATGGAAATTTGAATTGTTTCCAATTTGGAGAATATTGCTGTTTCCATGTATCCTGGTAAATTCATGCACACATTTCTGTAGGGTATGTATCTGGGAATGGAACTGTATATTTTCAACTATAAGAGATACTGCTAAACAGCTTTCTAACATGGTTTTAGCCTATTAAATTCCCTCCAGAAATGTGTCAGAGTTGTTCTCATTATTTTTTTAAAAAAATTTTTAAAGATTTTATTTATTTATTACAGAGAGCGAGAGAGAGCGAGCACAAGCTCAGGCAGACAGAGTGGCAGGCAGAGGCAGAGGGAGAAGCAGGCTCCCTGCTGAGCAAGGAGCACGATGTGGGACTCCATCCCAGGACGCCGGGATCATGACCTGAGCCGAAGGCAGCCGCTTAACCAACTGAGCCACCCAGGGGTCCCAGAGTTGTTCTCATTCTACACCCTCATCAAAATCTGCTATTGTCAGTCGTTTTAAAATCATTTTAATCCGTGGCCCTTCATGGTCTTCTCCCTCACCCACCACTCAATTTGTCTTTCTCGGAGAACTCCAGGGGTTCTGCTCTCACAAGTGGTTTTCTATTCCTACATTCCCTACCCCCCAGCCCCCACCCCCACCCCCACGCTGCACACAGGCTCCAAATTCCTCTAGTCCCTGGCATCCAAGGACAAAGAGCAGAAAGAGCCATGGGAGAAAATGAGCTGGAAACTTTTCTCTTGCCAGAAGCCAGGCTCTGCCCCAGGTAGGGGTGGGGATTAGATCCTTCACTGATATTCTCTGGCCCTGCCGCTGCCCCCGAGGCTACCCGAGTCTAGCAGAAAGCTGGGAATGGTGTGACAGTGCAGTGCACGCGGTGCTTAGGAAACGTCTAGATGATTCCCGCCGATGGAAAACATGAGGGGTGTCCTAGAGAGAACAGAAACAGATGAAACAGCACAGGGTGGAGTAACCCTCTAACAAGATCTCTTTTGTTCTTCCTTTTTCTCTAGTCCTTCTCTTTTCTCCAAGCTGCTCCCCGCCCTTCTCCATCCCTCGCGCCAAAAGCCCCTCTTTGCTGTTTTATTCTCCAGAGGAGCCAAGCACCTTTCCCTCGGTTCTCCCTCGGTTCTCCCTCGGTTCTCCCTCGTGCGCGCAACGGCACCGCCCAACGGCACCGCCCAGAAAACGAACTAGATTCATTCAGGGAATGTCAACCAGACCGAGCCTTGGGAGGCTGGGGGTGGGGGGTTCCTGCGTACCCTGCTTTGGGAACTTGGCACTTTGCGCTCCCGCGCTCCTAGCAGTCACCCCTGGAACCTGACTCACAGGCCAGTTGCTGGGATTGACTCGCTGGGGCCACCCATCCCGGCCATGAGATCAGGATGGACCTTATTCCCCGAAAGCCATTCGCTCCCCATGATCGTCCTGGTGGCGCTTCTCTTAGACGCTCTTGGCGAGGGTTTAATTTTTCACCCTGAGTGGGGATTTGAGTCCTATGAAATCATCATTCCCAAGAAGCTGAGCCTCCGGGGAGGCCCGCAGGGTGCCGTCCAGCAAGTGTCCTACCTCCTGCAGGTCAAAGGCAAGAAGTATGTCCTCCACCTCTGGCCCAAGAGGTTTCTACTGCCCCGAAATCTAAAGGTTTTCTCCTTCACAAAACAAGAGAAACTCCTGGAGGATCACCCTTACATACCCAGGGACTGCAACTACATAGGCCTGGTTGAAGGAACTCAGGATTCAGAAGCTACTTTAAGTACATGCACAGGGAGTCTCCGAGGCATATTGAAAATTGACGAGGCACGTTACCAAATCGAGCCCCTCCAGGCCTCTTCCAGCTTTGAACATGTCATGTATCTCCTGAAGACAGATGACAAATTTCAGAATCAGACCTGTGGCTTAACTAATGATGACCTAGAAGAGCAGATGGCTCAGACTGAGAATATGTCGAGGCTTAGGAACTATCCCAGATCCTCTCTCCATCCGAAGTACATGGAAATAGCCCTGGTCTTTGATCACAGTAGATATTTGTTTTCAAATTCCAATGTTACTCGAATCATACAGGATGCCGTTCTTTTGACTGGGATTATGGACACCTTCTTCAAAGATCTCAATATGAGGATAATTCTACAAGGTGTTGAAATATGGACCGAGAATGACAGATTAAATATTCGCCAAATGAGCTCACAAGAACTTCTAAATGCGTTTTTAAAATACCGTACAGCAAACCTTTCTAACCGGATTTCAGCAGACTGGGCACATTTGTATACTACACATACTTTTACTCATTCTCTTGGATGGGCGTATATTGGAGGTGTGTGTAAGGACCAATATAGTGGATCAGTAAGTAGTTTTATAAACGCAAATATTCTTGAAGCCAGCAGAATGTCTGCTCATGAACTGGGTCATGGGGTGGGAATGAAACATGATACGCCATATTGTCAATGTAGAGGTAAACGCACTTGTATCATGGGCATTGGGAGTAGTGGTTTTAGTAATTGTAGTTATAGCGAATATTTTGATCACGTACAAACAGGAGCCGAATGTCTAAATAATATCCCGGGACTGGGTTATGTGGTGGAGAGATGTGGAAATAAAATTGTGGAAGGCACTGAAGAATGTGATTGTGGTTCAAGAGAGGACTGTAAAAATGACAGGTGTTGCCAACCGGATTGTAAATTCGTGCAAGGTGCCGATTGTAACACCGGGCTTTGCTGTCATAACTGTCGCTTTCGTCCACTTGGGTACATGTGTCGAAAGGAAGATAATGAATGTGACCTTGCAGAGTACTGCAGTGGAATCTCAAATTTCTGCCCAAATGATACTTATAAGCACGATGGAACCCTTTGCAAGCGTAACTCCCGTTGTTTCAAAAGGAGGTGCAATTCCAGATATACGCAGTGCCAAAATATTTTTGGATCTGAAGCCAGGGAAGCTCCTGAGCAGTGCTATCAGGCAGTGAATTTAATGGGTGATCAATATGGGAACTGTGGTTTCAGAAGTTACCGTAGATACAAAGCCTGTACCAGGGAAAACGCATTGTGTGGCAGGCTACAGTGTATAAATGTCAAGAGCGTCCCTGATATGCCAGTGCATAGGGTCCTCATCTCTACTCATCTTCGAGCAGAAAATCTCATGTGCTGGGGGGTAGGTTTCCATGAATCCTTGGAGCCCACGGGAATATCTGACATCGGTGTCATAAATGATGGTACCCCCTGTGGTTTTGACCATATCTGTGTTAACAGAACTTGTGTGCATATCTCCACCTTGAAATTTAACTGTTCACCTACGAAGTGCAACCTCCGAGGTGTTTGCAACAATAAGAGAAACTGCCATTGCACCTATGGCTGGGCGCCTCCATTCTGTGAGGAGGTAGGGTATGGAGGCAGCATTGACAGTGGGCCGGCGAGACAGCTGAAAGAGGATATGTCTGCCCCAGTGCAGGTGGTGTCCATTATGTTAATGCGCCTTATTTTCTTAATCATCTCGGTGATCGCTGTGTTTTTTAGAAGATTGATAGAACAGTATATAACCCCCACAGAGAGAGAAGCAACACCTATTAACATTCAAAATAAATAATCCATGGCAAAAAATGTCGAGAACCCAAACAAGTAAGTGGGCGATCCACAGCCATTTAATAACACAGAGCTGTATATCGAAAAGCTTCTCATTTAGCCCAACAGCACTTTTGGTAATTTTCCTTCAAGTTTCAATCGGCAAATAAATGATATTCTTGTTTGGGAAACAAATCAGTGCCTTTTGCTTTTTTAGCATTCCCTTGCTCCTTCATTTGTGATCAAGTTTGGGATATCCTGAAAAGCATGGCGCAATGGCTTTTCTGAACGTTCAAGCTCTGGGTATTGCTTCACAGAATTGCATTGATTTTCACAGTCAAGTCCCGTGGCTCGGAATCCCAGCACACAAATGATTGTCTGTCTGTCTCTCTGCCTCCCTCAAGTGATCAGTGAGAACTCTGGGCTTGGGCCCTGATAACTGATAAATGTGGACGGCCCCTTTTATAAACAGAAAGCCATCCTTTATAAAGGGTGTCACTCGGGTAATTCTTTTTCCCTGGTCATTTTATGGGTCCCTCCAGCTCTGCAAATGTGTGGTTTGGGGCAATCTCAGTTGGGTGAAGGACACTAATCTACCATAACTCTTGCATTTCACCCCAGTCTATAAATGATGACAAACCATGGCAGCGTCCTGGGGACAAGACTTGTAACAACGTTCCATGCTTTGGGCTTTTGCTGGCAGGAGCCAGTCTTTTGTGAATGTGTGCTGACGGGACATGTGGCCCTAGGTTTGCCACACCCTTAAGTAGAGCAGAGGAGGGTGAGGAAAGCCTTCCACCATGGACCCCCATGTATGTCTCCCTCCAAATACTCTTGTCCCTTTGCATGGTGCTGAGCGTGGGCAGAATCAATACTCCCCTCTCATGCCCAGGGAGGACCTCATCCTTCCCAGACCTGTGTCAGCCCAAGAGTTTGTGGTCTTGCTCTAGGCCATGCCTTCCGCTGTTGTTTCACCCCCCACCGTGCACCCCTAACCGTGCTCCCCCCTCCCCAAGCACCACTGAAGGCTCACTATCCTCACCCTCCTCCCCCGCCTGCCCCATTCTCTTTCTCAGCCACACTGTTCTTCTAATTGAAGAAGTTGCAGGAGGCTGGGGGTGGGGAGAGGGTCCCCTTGTACTGTTTGGAGACTGTTTTTTAGTGAGGGGAGAACAAGAAAACCTGACTTTGTGATGATCATAATTCTAACATTTTTTAGGCTTGGCTGTCACCAGAAAACATCCTCAGAAAGCAAGGACATTTAGTTGGAATAGTGACAATGACGGCTGCCATGTGTGGAGAGTTCCCTCTGTGCCAGGCAGTGTACTAAATGCCTCATGCGCATTTATGTATTTTCACTCCCGAAAATAACTCTGTGTGGCATATGTTCTTATTTCCCCCCTCCAACAGAGAAATTAAAGCACGATGCAGAGTAATAATCTGATCCAGATGACGTAACTAATAAGTAATGGTATTGCTACAAGAAGCATTCTGTATGTGGGCTCTTGAGAAGACAGTGCCATGGCCAGGTGGAGTACTCTAGAAACTGTAACCAGGTAACCTTGGTTGATAGTGTTGTTTCAGTCCACTGTCTCCTTGCTGTATTCAAGCAAGAACTGTAACTCGTTCTTTAGGTGAATTTGTCTATTTCTCCATGCAGTTCTATCAGTTTGCATGACGTGTTTTGGAGCTGCTGTCAGGTGCAGAAACTTGGGGGATTCTTATGTCTTCTTGATGAGCTGAACTCTTTATTGATATGAAATGACTATCTGATTCTGGTCATGGGTCTTGCTCGGAAGTCTATTATAGCTGATGTTAATACTTACTCCAGCTTCCTTTTGACTACTGTTCACATCGCATACACACCTTTTTCCATTCTTTTATTTGAATATAGTAGTATCTTCATATTTATAGAGAGTTTATAGTAGGCAACATATAGTTGAGTCATTTTTAAAATCAAGTCTGACAAAAAAAAATCAAGTCTGACAATTTCTGCCTTTTGATTAATGTTTTGACCATTCACATTTAATGTGATTATGAAAAGAGCTAGGTTAAAGTCTACTTACTTGCTATTAATTTTTGGTTTGTCTCTTTTTACCTTCTTTTTCTTCCTTCTTCTGAATTAAGGAGTATCTTTTTTTTTTTCATAATTCTATTTCATCTCCTTTGGCTACCAGCTATAACTTTTCATTATTTTAATGGTTGTGTTAAGATTTGTAGTATGGGGGCGTCTGGGTGGCTCAGTGGGTTAAAGCCGCTGCCTTCGGCTCAGGTCATGATCCCACGGTCGTGGGATTGAGCCCCACATCGGGCTCTCTGCTCTGCGGACAGCCTGCTTTCTGCTCTGTCTCTCTCTGCCTCTCTGCCTACTTGTGATCTCTGTCTATCAAATGAATAAATAAAATCTTAAAAAAAAAAAAAAAGATTTGTAGTATGTATCCTTAACTGGTCACAATCTACCTTCTAGTGACTTTATGCCACTTCATACATACTGCAAGAATCTTGAACTAATATACACCCATAGTTCCCCTCCTGGCCTTTATGTTATTGCTGCATGTATTTTATTTTTACAAATGCCATAAACTCCACAATAAAGTATCATTATTATTATTATTGTTATTATTATTTAAATGTTCAATCATCCTTTAACAAAATTTAAATAATAAAAAGAGTATATATGTGCCTATTTAGTCACCATTTCTGGTGCTCTTTCCTCTTTTGTTTGGATCCAGATATCCATCTGGTATTATTTTTGTTTTGCTCAAAGATTGTTCTTAAATTATCATTGCACATCTGCTGGTAATGAATTATTCTAGCTTTTGTATGTGTGAATACATCTGCTTCCCCTTTTTAAAAAAGATAGCTGTGCTGGGTATAGATTTCTAGGTTGGCACTTTTGAGGGGGTCTTTGAGTATTTAAAGATATCAATTGAAGGGGCGCCTGGGTGGCTCAGTGGGTTAAAGCTGCTGCCTTCAGCTCAGGTCATGATCCCGGGGTCGTGGGATCGAGCCCCACATGGTGCTCTCTGCTCTGCGGACAGCCTGCTTCCTCCTCTCTCTCTCTGCCTCTCTGCCTACTTGTGATCTCTGTCTATCAAATAAATAAATAAAATCTTAAAAAAAAGATATCAATTGTCTTATTGCTTGCATTGTTTCCAGCAAGAAATCTGGTGTTATCATTACTTTTTTTTTCCTTGAGAAGTAGTATGTCTTTTTTTCTCCTACTTTTTTTTTAGAATTTATTTATTTATTTGATCTCTGTCACAAGTAGGCAGAGAGGCAGGCAGAGAGAGAGAGGAGGAAGCAGGCTTCCCACTGAGCAGAGAGCCCGATGTGGGGCTCGATCCCAGGACCCTGAGATCATGACCTGAGCTGAAGGCAGAGGCTTTAACCCACTGAGCCACCCAGGCATCCCTCTCCTACTTTAAAAAAAAAAAAAAGATTTTATTTTCTTATTTGACAGAGGGAGAGAAAGAGCGCACAAGCAAGGGGAGCAACAGAGGGAGAAAGAAAAGCAGGCTCTCCACTGAGCAGGGAGCCCAAGGCAGGGCTCCATCCCAGGACCTTGGGTCTATGACCTGAGCCGAAGTCAGATGCTAAACTGACTGAGCCACGCGGGCATCCCTGATCTTCCCTCTTTTTTTTTTTTTTAATTAAAATATAATGTATTATTAGCCCTAGAGATACAGGTCTGTGAATCGTCAGGTTTACACACTTTACAGCCCTCACCATAACACATACCCTCCCCAATGTCCATAACCCCACCACCGTCTCCTTACCTCCCTCCCCCTGGCACCCCTCAGTTTGTTTTGTGAGATTAAGAATTTCTTATGGTTTGTCTCCCTCCTGATCCCATCCGGTTTTATTTATTTCCTTCCCTACCCCCCAAACCCTCCACTTTGCCTCTCAAATTCCTCATATCAGGGAGATCATATGATAATTATCTTTCTCTGATTGAATTATTTTGCTCAGCATAATACCCATGTTCCATCCATGCCATTGTAAATAAAAAGATTTCATTTCTTTTGAGGGCTGCATAATATTACATTATATATAAATATATATATACATATATATATATGTGTGTGTGTGTATCACATCTTCTTTATCCATTCATCTATTGATGGACATCTAGGTTCTTTCCATAGTTTGGTTATTGTGAATATTGTTGCTATAAACATTTAGGTGCACGTGCCACTTTGGATCACTACATTTGTATCCTTAGGGTGAATATACAGTACTGTGATTGCTGGATCATAGGGTAGCTCTATGTTCAGCTTTTTGAGGAACCTCCATGCCGTTTCCATGCCTACACCAAGAGTGTAGGACAGTTCCCCTTTCTGCACATCCTCACCAAAATATGTTATTTCCTGACTTGTTAATTTTAGCCATTCTGACTGGTGTGAGGTGGTGTCTCATTGTGGCTTTGATTTGTAATTCCCTGATGCTGAGTGATGTGGAGAACTTTTTCATGTGTCCGTTGGCCATTGGGATATCTTCCTTGCAGAAATGTCTGATCATGTCCTCTGCCCATTTCTTGATTGGATTATTTGTTCTTTGGCTGTTGAGTTTGATAACTTTATAGATTTTGGATACTAGCCCTTTATCTGAAATGTCGTTTGCAAATATCTTCTCCCACTCTGTCTGTTGTCTTTTGGTTTTCTTGATGTTTCCTTTGCTGTGCAAAAGCTTTTGATCTGATGAAATCCCCATAGTTCATTTTTGCCCTTGCTTCCCTTGCCTTTGGTGATGTTTCTAGGAATAAGTTGCTGCGGCTGAGGTCGAAGAGGTTGCTGCCTGTGTTCTCCTCAAGGATTTTGATGGATTCCTTTCTCACGTTGAGGTCCTTCATCCATTTTGAGTCTATTTTTGTGTGTGGTGTAAGGAAATGGTCCAGTTTCACTGTTCTGCATGTGGCTGTCCAATTTTCCCAACACCATTTGTTGAAGAGGCTGTCTTTTTTCCATTGGACATTCTTTCCTGCTTTGTCGAAGATTAGTTGACCATGGAGTTGAGGGTCTATTTCTGGGCTCTCTATTCTGTTCCATTGATCTATGTGTCTGTTTTTGTGCCAGTACCATACTGTCTTGATGATGACAGCTTTGTAATAGAATTTGAAGTCTGGAATTGTGATGCCACCAACTTTGGCTTTCTTTTTCAACATTCCTCTGGCTATTCCAGATCTTTTATGATTCCATATAAAGTTTAGGATTATTTATCCCATTTTGAAAAAAATGGATGGTATTTTGATAGGGATTGCATTCAATGTGTATATTGCTTTAGGTAACATAGAGATTTTCACAATATTTATTCTTCCAATCCATGAGCATGGAACATTTTTCCATTTCTTTGTGTTCTCCTCAATTTCTTTCATGAGTACTTTATAGTTTTCTGAGTACAGATTTGTTGCCTCTTTGGCTAGTTTTATTCCTAGGTATATTATGGTTTGGGTTGTAATTGTAAGTGGGATTGACTCCTTAATTTCTCTTTCTTCTGTCTTGTTGTTGGTATAAAGAAATGCAACTGATTTCTGTGCATTGACTTTACATCCTGACACTTTACTGAATTCCTGTACAAGTTCTAGCAATTTTGGAGAGGAGTCTTTTGGGTTTTCCACATATAGTATCATATCATCTGCAAAGAGTGAGAGTTTAACTTCTTCTTTGCTGATTTGGATGCCTTCAATTTCTTTTTGTTGTCTGATTGCTGAGGCTAGGACTTCCAGTATTATTTGAAGAGCAGTGGTGATAATGGACATTGCTGCCATGTTCCTGACCTTAGCAGAAAAGCTCTCAGTTTTTCTCCATTGAGAATGATATTCGCTGTAGGTTTTTCATAGATGGCTTTGATGATATTGAGGTGTGTACCCCTATCCCTACACTTTGAAGAGTTTTGATCAAGAAAGGATGCTGTATTTTGTCAAATGCTTTTTCAGCTTCTATTGAGAGTATCATATGGTTCTTGTCCTTTCTTTCGTTAGTGTATTGTGTCACATTGATTGATTTGCAGATGTTGAACCAACCTTGGAGCCCTGGAATAAATCCCACTTGGTTGTGGTGGATAATCCTTTTAATGTACTGTTGGATCCTATTTGCTAGTATTTTGGTGAGAATTTTCACATCTGAGTTCAAGGATATTGGTCTGTAATTCTCTTTTTGGATGGGGATGGCCATGATTGTATAGTGGTTAGTACTCTGCACTGTGGATGGGGACTTTGTCTGGTTTTGGGATCAAGGTAATGCTGGCCTCATAAAATGAGCTTGGAACTTTTCCTTCCATTTCTGTTTTTTTGGAACAGTTTCAGGAGAATAGGTATTAATTCTTCTTTAAATGTTTGGTAGAATTTCCCTGGGAAGCCTTCTGGCCCTGGGCTCTTGTTTGTTTGGAGATTTTTGATGACTGCTTCAATCTCCTTACTGGTTATGGGTCTGTTCAGGTTTTCTATTTCTTCCTGGTTCAGTTGTGGTAGCTTATATGTCTCTATGAATGCATCTGCTTCTTCCAGATTGTCAAATTTGCTGTCATATATTTGCTCATAATATGTTCTTATAATTGTTTGTATTTCTTTGATGTTGGTTGTGATCTCTCCTCTTTCATTCATGATTTTATTAATTTGGGTCCTTTCTCTTCTCTTTTTGATAAGTCTGGCTAGGGGTTTGTCAGTCTTATTAATTCTTTCAGAGAACCAGCCCCTAGTTTTGTTGATTTGTTCTACTGTTTGTTTGTGGGGTTTTGGGGTTTCTATTTAATTGATTTCTGCTCTTGTCTTTATTATTTCTCTTCTCCTGCTGGGTTTAGGCTTTCTTTGCTGTTCTTTCTCCAGCTCCTTGAGGTGTAGTGTTAGGTTGTGTGTTTGAGCCCTTTCTTGTTTCTTAAGAAAGACTTGTATTGTTATATATTTTCCTCTCAGGACTGCTTTTGCTGTGTCCCACAGATTTTGAACTGTTGTGTTTTCATTATCATTTGTTTCCATGAATTTTTTCAATTTTTCTTTAATTTCCTAGTTGACCCGTTCATTCTTTAGAAAGATGCTCTTTAGCTTCATGTATTTGGGTTCATTCCAACTTTCCTCTTGTGATTGAGTTCTAGCTTCAAAGCATTGTGGTCTTAAAATATGCAGGGAATGATCCCAATTTTTTGGTACTGGTTGAGACCTGATTTGTGACCCAGGGTGTGATCTATTCTGGAGCATATTCCATGTGCAGTAGAGAAGAATGTGTATTCTGTTGCTTTGGGATAGAATGTTCTGAATATATCTGTGATGTCCATCTGGTCCAGTGTGTCATTTAAGGCCTTTATTTCCTTGTTGATCTTTTGCTTGAATGATCTGTCCATTTCAGTGAGGGGGTGTTAAAGTCCCCTACTATTATTGTAATATTATCGATGTGTTTCTTTGATTTTGTTATTAATTGGTTTATATAGTTGGCTGCTCCCATTTTAGGGGCATAGATATTTAAAATTGTTAGATCTTCTTGTTGGACAGACCCTTAGGGCATGATATAGTGTCCTTCCTCATCTCTTATTATAGTCTTTGGCTTAAAATATAATTTATCTATTATAAGAATTGCCACCCCAGCTTTATTTCAATGTCCATTAGCATGGTAAATTGTTTTCCACTCCCTCACTTGAAATCTGGAGGTGTCTTTGGGTCTAAAATGAGTTTCCTGTAGACAGCATATAGATGGGTCTTGTTTTTTTTATTCATTCTGATACTCTGTGTCTTTTGATTGGTGCATTTAGTCCATTTATCTTCAGGGTAACTGTTGAGAGATATGAATTTAGTGCCATTGTATTGCCTATAAGGTGACTGTTACTGTATATTGTCTCTGTTCCTTTCTGGTCTACTACTTTTAGGCTCTCTCTTTGCTTAGAGGACCCCTTTCAATATTTCCTGTAAGGCTGGTTTGGTATTTACAAATTATTTTAGTTTTTGTTTGTCCTGGAAGCTTTTTATCTCTCCTTCTATTTTCAATGACAGCCTAGCTGGATACAGTATTCTTGGCTGCATGTTCTTCCAATTTAGTGCTCGGAATATATCATGCCAGTTCTTTTGGCCTGCCAGGTATCTCTGGATAAGTTTGCTGCCATTCTAATATTTTTACCATTTTATGTTACATATTTCTTGTCCCAGGCTGCTTTCAGGATTTCTCTTTGTCACTGAGACTAGTAAGTTTTACTATTAGATGGGGGTGTGGACCTATTTTTATTGATTTTGAGGGGGATTCTCTGTGCCTCCTGTCTTTTGATGCTTGTCCCTTTGCCATATTAGGAAAATTCTCTATAATAATTCTATCCAATATACCTTCTGCCTGCATCTCTTTCTTCTTTTTCTGGAAAACCAAATATTCTAATATTGTTTCATTTTATGGTATCACTTAACTCTCGAATTCTCCACCCATAGTCCAGTAGTTGTTTGTCTCTCTTTTGCTCAGCTTCTTTATTCCCCATCATTTGGTCTTCTATTTCACTAATTCTCTCTTCTGCTTCATTTATCCTAGCAGGTAGAGCCTCCAGTTTTGATTGCACCTCATTAATAGCTTTTTAAATTTCAGCTTGGTTAGGTTTTAGTTCTTTTATTTCTCCAGAAAGGGCTTTTATTTATCCAGATAGGGTTTCTCTAATATCTTCCATACCTTTTTCGAGCTCAGCTAGCACCTTGAGAATTATCATTCTGAACTCCAGATCTGACAAATTACCAATGTCCATATTAATTAGGTCCCTGGCCTTTGGTACTGTCTCTTGTTCTTTTTTTCAGGTGAGTTTTTCCACCTTGTCATTTTATCCAGATAAGAATACATGAATAGGAGAATAAAATACTAAAAGGGTGGCAAAGACCCCAGAAAAATGCATGCTAACCAAATCAGAAGAGACCCCCAAATCAGGGGGGAGAAGAAAGGGAGTTAAAAGAAGTTAAAAAATGTTTTTAATTAAAAAATACATATATCTATTAGACTGGTGAATGGAACAGAGCCACCCACTTGATTTTGGATGTATTTTGGTCCCTTAGAAGAAACTACCTCCCAAAATTTTAAAGAAAGAAAAACTTATATATATACAAAAATAAGAGTAAGCATGATGAAGGGATAGAATATGAGTGTAAAGAAGAAAATTTTTTTAAAAATTCTAAAAAAGGAATTGATAAGATAAGTTGGTTGGAAAAAGAAAGAAAAAGAAAGTGGAGAGGATTTGCTCAGGCTGGAGCCTAGAACAAAGCCCTGTGCTAGATTTAGGGTATATTTTAATCTATTAGAAAAAATTGTATCCCAGAATTTTTTAGAAGAAAAAACCCTATATGTGTACAAAAAATAAAATTAGATACAATGAAGGATAAAATATGACTATAATAATGAAGGTTTAAAAAGATACTTTTAGAAAGGTATTGTTAAGATAAACTAGTTAAAAATGTTAAAAGAGGAAAGAAGAAAAGTTTTTAAAAATTAGAATAAGAAAAAATAAAATTAAGAAAATTTAATTAACTTTGCAAGGCTAAAGAATCATGGGGAGAAAGCCATGAATTCCATGCTTTGCTTTCCCCTCCTCTGGAATTCCACTTTCCTCCTTGATCAGTGAGCTTGATCTTGGCTGGATGTTCTTGCTGATCTTCTGGGGGAGGGGCCTATTGTAGTGATTCTCAAATGTCTTTGCCCAAGGCCAAATTGTGCTGCCCTTGCCAGGGACCAGGCTAAGTAATTTGCTCAATTCACTCTCGGGAGGTTTTGTTCCCTGAATGCTTCCATAGAGCTCCGGAGGACAGGAATGAAAATGGCGGCCTCCCAATCTCTGGCCTGGAGGAGCAGAGATCTCAGGGCCCCACTCCTCAGTGCACCCTCGGACAAAAGCGCTCAATCACTCCCATCTCCCTGGTCTCCAGCCATGCTCCGAGCTCAGCTGTCCTGTGATCTAATGTTTCTATCTGGCACACAGCCCCATTTGGAGTCTCCAAACCTAGGAGATCCTGCCGCTCTGCTCTTTCAGCGTATGAAGGTGGGTCTCCTTGGATCTGCCATGTGTGGGGCCTCTGCTCAAAGAGCAGTGGTCCAGCTGTGCCATGGATCACAGTTTAAGGTAACCCCAAGCTGAGCGCTCACTCCTCAGCTCTGTGTCTGTAGCCGGCTTCCCCACTCCAATACCTGCAAGCTCTGGTCACTCAGACACCCCCGATCCTTCTGTGATCCTGCGGCACCTGAGACCACACTGTCCGTGTGAGGGTTCCACCCCTGCTTAGCCTCTGGAGTGATGCCCTCAGTGGAGCAGACTTTTACAAATTAGAATTTTGTGCTCCGTTCCTCCACCACTTGCTGGGAGCCGTCCCCTACCTCCGTGATGTATCTTTCCATTGCTTCAGATTCACTTCTCCACACATCCTACCTTTCAGAAAGTGGTCAATATTCTGTTTCTAGAATTGCTGCGCTTCTTGTCTTCAATCCCCTGTTGGGTTTATAGGTGTTCAGAATGGTTTAATAACTATCTAGCTGAACTCCTGTGACCTGATGTCATCTCAGTCTGCTACTCCTCTGCCATCTTGACTCCTCCCCTCTCTCCTACTTTTAAAATGTGCTCTTCATCATTATTTTTAGTAGTCTGATGATGATGGTTCTTCATGTAATTTTTTTATGTTTCTAATAATTGAGTATGTTCAGATGCTTGGATCTGTGTTTATAGTTTTTATTATGCTTGGAAAGTTTTTGGCTATATTTAAGTAGTTTTGTGCCTCTCTCTCCTTCAGGGACCCTCATTATCCATATATTAGCCCAGCTGAAGTTATCTCACAGCTCACTGATGCTTTTCTCCCCATTCTTTCTTTCTTTCAGTGCTTCCTTTTGGATGTCTTTCACTAGGCCTCATATTTGCTAATTTTTTTCTTCTGCATTGTCTAATCTGCTATTAAGCTTAGCTGGGATTTTTTTCTATCTTAGACATTATAGTATTTGTTCCTAAAAGTTGGATTTGGGTCTTTTTTATTCCTTCCATTTGTATATTTAACTTTTTGAACTTATGGAATATAGTTATAATAACAGTTTTAATGCTGTTCTCTGCTAATTCTAACATCTGTATCAATCTGAGTCAGTTTCAAATGATTGATTTGTATCCTTATTGTTGGCCCTATTTTCCTTCTCTTTAAATGCAGAGTAATATTTTGATGGTAAATTTACTTTGGTGGCTGCTGAGTAGTTTTTATCTGCTAGAAATTTTGGACTTTGTTCAGTGATGCAGGCAGGTTACTTAGAAACAATTTGATTCTTTCAGGTCTTGATTTAATTACTTGTTAAGTTGTCCAGAACATTGATCATTCTATTGCTAATTATTTCCAGCTACCTCCCTGAGTCATCTTTACAACTTAATTATAAGTTGTTCCACTCTGGTTGTTGGGAATAGGTCTATTCTCAGCCCTTCGTGGGTAGCAAACACTGTTCCCTTTAATCCTATCCTATCTTGACTTTTGGGTAGTTTTCAGTACTCTGGGGATTATTAGAGGTAATTCCTCTGAGGTTTTTCATGATTTTCTTTTTGGAGATCTTGCCCAAGATTCTGTCTTATGGATTATATCTACTTTGACCTCCTTAAACTCTCAGCTCAAAAGGGTCTGCTGGGCTCCTCCTCAGTTTTCCCCCCTGTGACTGGCTTGAAAACTCTCCTAAGACAGTACATTTGGGACAGCAGTAGAGTTCAGGGATGACTATCCTCCTTGGCCTGATGTCCTGTGTCTTGAAAAGGTTCATTCCAGGGGCGCCTGGGTGGCTCAGTGGGTTAAAGCCGCTGCCTTCAGCTCGGGTCACGATCCCAGGGTTATGGGATCGAGCCCCGCATCGGGCTCTCTGCTCTGCGGACAGCCTGCTTCCTCCTCTCTCTCTCTGCCTGTCTGCCTACTTGTGATCTCTGTCTATCAAATAAATAAATAAAATCTTTTTTTAAAAAAAGGTTCATTCCAGTGTTATATCTGCTTTTTTAGTTGTTTCAGAAAGTAAAGCATATCTAGGCATTGTTACTTAGTGTTGGTCACTGTACCACCTTTTAAAGAAATCAAAGTGGGAAAATATCAGTCTAGATTTTGAATACAGAAATTTACAAAATGCAGAGAGAGCAACAGCCACAATCAGATTGGAACCATAAATTAAAGAACCCTTTAAATCTTGTTTTAAAAAACATCATACCAGATACAACAACAGTTTTTCAACTCTAGACTTTCTATAGTTGTGGTTTTTTGAAAAGATGATTGCTATTTCTTTGTGGAAGTTTTTGTTTTGTTCAGGAATTGTATACTTAATTTTGTCAAGTTTTCTGTCTGTGTGTTCTTATAGTTGACTAAAGTTCTTTAAGAGAATTATTCTGAATTCTTTGCCTGAAAGTTCATAGAGCTCCATTTCTTTAGGGTCAGCTGTTGGAGTTTTGTCAGTTTCCTTTGGTGGTGTCATAATTGCCTGATTGTGTGTGTGTGATCCTTGAGTCCCTGTATTGGTATTTGTTAATTTGAGTAAGTGGTCTCCTTTTCCAGACTTTACAGGTTTGCTTTGGCAGAGACAGTTCTTTACCAGCCAGCTTACTTTGGGTATTCAGACATATCTACTGGTAAAATCCTTGAGGTTACCATTTTGGTTACTATTTTGGGACAAGGCTAATGTCCAAGTTCTGATGTCAGGTCAGGGGCATGTACTGCTGGCTGAGAACATTTAAATGAGGCTGTTCCTTGGTTCCCTGACCTAGCAAGGCTAAAGGATGGGCTCTATGATTGCCTACCTTCTCAGGTCAGGTTTACTAGATGGCTATGAATGAGTACTATATGTAGTATTTGGTGGGAATATGAATTAGCTTCTCAGCCCTGGTGAGGAAGCAGAATAGGACCCAGGGGCTACACAGGTTGTTTGAGTACCCAAATCAGGCAAGAGTATGAACTGAATTCCCTGGGTAGGTAAGGACACTGATTTTGCTCAGCAGATGAGGAAAGCCAGGGGCTGTGTTCTCTGGTTAAGGATCATTGTAAGCAGCATTCTTGGATGGGCTACACAGCTTTCTGTGTGTTCTGGATAGGTTCTCTGGTCAGACAGGCTGAAGACTGTAATCAGCAATGAGTGGGGCAATGAATCAGTTTCCCTGCCCAGGTGTAGCAGGTAAACCACCTCTAGGACCGGTAAGCCTCTTTTATTTTGTCTATGGTCTTGACTCAAGCCAATCTTTGCTCCATATTCTCTGGTCAAACAGGTCCGCTGGTTTTGCTCTGCCCATTATCAGTTCTGCTTGCCCAGATTTTGGCTTGAGCTTACTGCCCTGTGTAGCCTCCAGGCAGCTGCTTTGGCCACACTTGGCATGTGGGGCCATGACTCAACTCCCATGCTTGGGTAGGGCAGCAGAGCCCACTCCAAGCTTTCTGTCTGAAGGGGCCAAGAGCTATATTCAATAATAGGTGGAGCTATAAATTAACTCCCTTTGCTGGAGGATAGTAGGGGAACTTTCTATGACCCATACTGTCTTTGTTCTGGAGGTGATCAATTCTTCCTGCCCATCTCTCAGCCTGAGCATGACTGGGCTATGTAACTTCCACATGTTCACACCAGCCGTGCTGGCCAGATGGGTCCAGAAGACTTACTCAGTAACAGGTGGGGCTGTGAGAGCTCCCATGTCTGGGTTGGGACAGATCAGTCTCCAGGGTTTGTGAAATCCCTCATTTAATGACCTGAATCAAGCAGGCTTGCACTCCACCAAGTTCCCTGGTCAGACAGCACCACTGACTTCGTTCTGCAGGTAAGCAAAGCCACTGGTTGGGACCACTGCTTGGGCTCTATACGTAGGAATCTGAACTGCCAACATCCCAGTGCTGATTATTCCAAGCCCCTCCCTCTTCTCTGTCACAATAATATTTCTAGTGGTTGAGCCCTAAAGATTCCCCTGCAATCCCTATAAAGCAAGACCTGGGACTCCCATGAAGTGACCCACAAAGCTAGAGGGGCTGGATGTCCCCACTGGGCTCTTTTCCTATTGAAGGGACCAGAGATTCAGAGGAGACCTTGCCACCTGGTGCTCCAACAGGCTAGGGGAGGGGCACTTCAGTCCATATGGAGCCACTGCTCTTACCCTCCTAATGGAGTCTACCATGGTCTCTGTGGTACAAGGGGTACTTCTACCTCACCCTCATGTACTAAGTTTCTCTCACTGGGGTCTTGTCCATGAATAGTTGTTAATTGTTCTTGTTGGGGGGACGATAGTCAGGAATGATATTTGTCTGATATTAAAATAGCTATCTCTGCTCTCTTTTGGATACTATTTGCATAGAATATTTTTCTCTATCACTTTCAGCCTGTATGTATCCTTAGAGCTAAACTGAGTCTCTTGTAGACAGTAGAGAATTGAATCCTTTTATTTATCTAATTAAAATTTTTAAAATTTATTTTTATTTTTCTCACCATAGCACATATTATCCCCAATGTCCATCACCCAGCCACCCCAGTCCTCCCACCCCCGTTCCTTCCAGCAACCCTCAGTTTGTTTCCTGAGATTAAGAGTGCCTTATGTTTTGTCTCTCTCTCTGGTTTCATCTTGTTTCATTTTACCTTCCCTGTGATCCTCTGTCTTGTTTCTCAAACTCCTCATATCAATGAAATCATATGATAATTGTCTTTCTCTGATTAACTTATTTCACTTAGCATAATACACTCTAGTTCCATCCATGTCATTGCAAATGGCAAGATTTCATTTTTGATGGATGCATAATATATATATTCACACATATATCTGTGTATATATATATAAAACACATCTTCTTTATCCATTCATCTGTTGATGGACATCTAGGCTCTTTCCATAATCTGGGTATTGTGGACATTGCTGCTATAAACATTCAGGTGCACATGCCCCTTTCAATCACTACATTTGTATCTTTAGGGTATATACCCAGCAGTGCAATTGCTGGGTGGTAGCGTAGCTCTATTTTATTTCCTCAAAAAGTTTATTTTGACAAAATAAAATTTATTTATTTTATTTTATTTTTTACTTTTTAAAAGATTTTATTTATTTGACAGAGAGAGAGATCACAAGTAGTAGAGAGGCAGGCAGTGAGAGAGGGGGAAGCAGGCTCCCTGATGAGCAGAGAGCCTGATGTGGGGCTCGATCCCAAGACCCTGAGACCATGACCTGAGCCAAAGGCTGAAGCTTAACCCACTGAGCCACCCAGTTGCCTGAAAAAATAAAATTTTAAAAAAAGGTATTGATAGGATAAAACAGATTTTAAAATGTTAAAATAGGAAAGAGGAAAAACTAAAAAAATAGAATAAGAAAAAAATAAAATTTAACTTTGAAAGAATAAAGAATGGTGGGGGAAAAGCCATGAATTCTATGTGTAGTCCTATAACTCTGAAGTTCCGCAGTTCTCATTGATCCGTGAACTTGGTCTTGGCTGGATGTCCTTGCTAAACTTCTGTGGGAGGGGCCTGTTGCAGTGATTCTCAGATGTCTTTGTCCAGGGTGGAATTGCACTGCCCTTGCCAGGGGCCAGTTAAGTAATCTGCTTGGCTTTGCTCTTGGCAGCTTTTGATCCTTGAATACCTTCCATACAGCTTTGGAGAATGGGAATGAAGATGGTGGCCTCCCAATCTCCAGTCCCAGAGGAGCCCAGAGCACAGGCCCCACTCCTCAATGTGTCCTCAGAGAAAAGCAGTCAATCCTTCCCATCTCCCTGGTCTCTGGCCACACTCCGAGCTCACCAGCCTGTGGCCGAGCATATCTATCTCTGACACATGGCCCTGTTTGGAGTCTCCAAACCCAGCAGATTCCTTCAGACCACTCCCATATCACTCTTCCTGGAGGAGGAAGGTGAGTCTCCCCAGATCTGCCACCTGTGGGGTCCCTGCTCAAAAAGCAGTGGTCCGACTTTCCCTCAGATCATGGTTTAAGTAACCCTGAGCTGAAAGCGAACTCCTCAGCTCCATCTCTGTAGCTGGCTTCCCCGCTCCAATACCTGGGAGCTCTGCCACACTCAGGCACCCCCGGTCTTACTGTGACCCTGAGGGACCTGAGACCACACTGTCCCCATGAGGACTCCACCCCCCGCTTAACCTCTGGAGCGACATTCTTCAGTAGAGAAGACTTCTAAAAGTTCCGATTTTGTGCTCTGCTTCTCTACCACTTGATAGGACCCAGCCCTTCCCCCAACAGTCTCTCTTCCCACATATCACCTCAGATTCACTTTTCCACACATCCTACCTTCCAGTAAGTGGTTGCTTTTCTGTTCCTAGAGATGCTGCTCTTCTTCTTTCAGATCTCCTGTTGAGTTTGTAGGTCTTCAGAATGGTTTGATAAATATCTAGCTAAATTCCTGGGACCAGAAGAAATTTAGGTCTCCTATTCCTCTGCCATCTTGCTCCTCTCTCCTGGATCCTTTTTTTTTTTTTTTCCAATGGAATCTGCCAGTCTAAGTCTTTTGATTGGGAAACTTCATTTGTATAAACAATGGATCATGGAACATTGAAAAAGTAAAATAATTTTTTTTTTAAATACAGTACTTACTAATAGGCAAGGATTTATTTTGGGCATTTTTCCAGTTGTTTTCTGTTTTGTTTTGTCCATTTCCCCCATTATTGCCTTCCTTCATGTTTGGTTGGGTTTTTGTGGTTTAGATTATTTTCTCATTTCCTCTGTGTATATCCCATAGATAATTTCTTTGTGATTTACTAAGAGGATTACATATAATATCCTAAAGCTCTAGCAATCTATTGAAAGTGATACCAACTTAACATCATTCATTTATCAAAACTCTGTTCCTGGGACGCCTGGGTGGCTCAGTTGGTTAAGCAGCTGCCTTCGGCTCAGGTCATGATCCCAGCGTCCTGGGATTAAGTCCCACATCAGGCTCCTTGCTCGGCAGGGAGCCTGCTTCTCCCTCTGCCTCTGCCTGCCACTCTGTCTGCCTGTGCTCTCTCTCTCTCTCTCTAGCAACTAAATAAATAAAATCTTAAAAAAAAAAAACTCTGTTCCTTTATAGCTCTAGATCCATAAACATTATGCTGTTGTTGTCACAAATTGCCTCGTTATATATTGTGTATCCATTACCATATATTTATAATAACTTTTTTTGCATTTGTCTTTTAGATCTTATAGTAAATAAAAAGTGATATTACAAACCAAAATTGCAAAAGTAGGTTTGCATGTATGTTCCCTGGTCCAGCCTGTTTCTCCATTCTGGAGTTCAGCTTCCTGAGGATAATGGTCTCATAAGGGTCAAAGACCCACTGGGGATGGATATATAAGTCCTGTCCCAAGTACCTGGACCAGCATAGATGGCCAACAGGTGAGGGACAGAATGGAGTGATCCTGGGCCTAGTGATCCTGGGTCCCCTTTGGCCTCCAGCCTAATCCCAGACCCAATGCCCAGCAAGACCCACAGTGACCAGTACCAGAGGTGCCAGAGGGGCTCAGACAGGGGAGTCAGGCCACTGGAAGCCTCCAACCACTCAGCCTGGTGTCTGTGCAGCTTTGGGCAGTGCAGGGCCCAGCAGAGGTCAGGGTAGGGCAGATCATAGTAGGTAGGGCAAGGTAGTGAAGGTCAGGGAAGGCCCACACCAGGTATTGCTGTACAATTGAGTCTCAGAGGAGCAGCCAGAACTAAAGGGCACCAAGAGACAAGACCCCAGGCTGCACAGAAGGTTTAGTGGAAAGAAGGAGGGAGCATCTGGGATGAAGAAGAGGGGACATTGGGTGCCTTTAGAGCCATAGAGTCCAGCAACATCTTCTTTTCTGGTGCCTGGCCTCTGCATTGCCTCACACTACTTTGGTGCTATTTTTAAGCATCAGAATTGCACTTCGATCTGTAGTGCCTGGTCATAAATGTTTTCACTTCCTCCTGGACTTTGGGAAGCCCTGCTTACTGGGACAGTCTTCAAGAGGGCTCTGGTTGGATAATTGGGTTACTGGAGAGCATAGCAATCTTACCCAATTGCCTTTTACCTACCTATGCAAACAGTATGTTTGCATCCCCATGTTAGGAAGTTTTTTGGAGACTAACAGACCCCTAACAAGACAGGTCAGGGTGTCTCCATATGAATACATCAATTAGCTTTCCTTTTCCAGTGGCTTTTGTGAGAGCCCCATGGGCTGGCCTGCCCCTCGCCAGGACCTTTTGCCACCTTAGCAAGAATCAGTCTGGGCTAAGAAACAATGACATATTGTTTGAAGAATGCTCTGGGCCAGATCTTTCTGTGCTGTTGAACATGCATTGTACTAAGGATATGCATGTGTTCAGTTAGTGCAGGCACTATTAGGAAAACAGTGAGGGAAAGACACAGCACCAGCGTATGTGCTCTCATTCTGACACCTGCTGAAAACAAAACAAAACAAAACAAAACAGTAGAACCCTGAACCTCTACATTTGGTCAACTCAGATTTTTCTTTCACATAGTTTTGCAATTGTTTTTAGACTGTGAAGATTACCTTGGGATAACACAGCTTTCCTACACAATAATTTATTGGTTTGTAGTTCCCTGGCCATCTTCCAGGTTTTGTTGACATCAGCTGGAACTTTTGTAAAAGATTATTAATAACATAACCTTCTACTTAATGAATCTCTCACTTTAAAAAAATAGTGTAGGGGGCACCTGGGTGGCTCGGTGGGTTAAAGCCTCTGCCTTCGGCTCAGGTCATGATCTCAGGGTCCTGGGATCGAGCCCCGTGTCAGGCTCTCTGCTCGGCGGGGAGCCTGTTTCCTCTCTCTCTCTCTCTCTCTCTCTCTGCCTGCCTCTCTGCCTACTTGTGATCTCTGTCTGTCAAATAAATAAATAATAAATAAAAATAAAAATAATTAAAAAATAGTGTAATCAAATTTACAACTCTATCATCAATGCGTAGTTTTACAATGCAATAGGATCTTACTCATCATTTTTCTTTATTCCTCAGATGTATCACTTTTGCGGATTAATATTTTATTTTGTCTGAGTCCAATGCCTTCCTCTTTTTAATGGAACAGTATAAAATTTGAATTTTCATTAGGATGTGCCCAGGAGTGTGTGTGCATGTCTGTGTGTTTTTTAAACTAGATTTATTGACTGATTATATAGAGAAAGTATGCAAGGGGTTAGGGGCAGAGGGAGAGGGAGAAAGAATCTTTTTTTAAAATTCAATTAGCTGGGACACCTGGGTGGTTCATTCAGTTAAGCGTCTGCCTTCAGCTCAGTTCCTGATTCCAGGGTCCTCGGATTGAGTCCCATATCTGGCTCCTTGCTCACTAGTGAAACTGCTTCTCCCTCTGCCTGCCTCTCCTCCCATTTGTGCTCTTTCTCTCTCTATCTCTCTCTGACAAATAAATAAAATCTTTAAAAATATATATACATACATGCATACATAAATTCAATTAGCCAACATATAGTACATCATTAGTTTCAGATAGTGTTCAACACTTTATCAGTAGCATATAACATCCAGTGCTCATCATATCACATGCCCTCCTTACTGCCTGTCACCTAGGTACCCCATCCCCCCCCACCTCCCCTCCAGCAACCCTCAGTTTGTTTCCTAGTCTCTCATAGGCTTTTCTCCCTCTCTGATGGCTTCCCCTTCAGTTTTCTTTCCCTTACCCTATGATCCTCTGCCCTATTTTTTTATATTCCACATATGAGTGAAGCCATATAATTGTCTTTCTCTAATTGAGTTACTTCACTCAGCATAATACCCTCCAGTTCCATCCACATAAGTGTAAATGGTAAGTGTTCATCCTTTCAGATGGCTGAGTAATATTCCATTATATATATCAAATATATATATATATTTGATATATATATATATACCTGTGTGTGTGTATATATATATGTGTATATATATATGTGTGTGTATATATATACACACACACACATATACATATGCTACATCTTCTTTATCCATTCATCTGCCAATGGACATCTCAGCTCTATCCACAGTTCGGCTCTTGTGGACATTGCTGCTATGAACATTGGAGTGCAAGTGCTTCTTCAGATTGCTACATTTGTATCTTTGGATAAATACCTAGTAGTGCAATTGCTGGGTAGTAGGGTAGCTCTATTTTTAACTTCCGGAGGAACATCCATACCAGTTTCCAGAGTGGCTGCACCAGCTTGCATTCCCACCAACAGTGTAAGATGATTCTCCTTCCTCTGCATCCTCGCCAGCATCTGTTATTTCCTGACTTGTTATTTTAGCCATTCTGACTGGTGTGAGGTGGTATCTCATTGTGGTTTTGATTTGTATCTCCCTGATGCCGAGTAATGTTGCACTCGTTTTCTTGTGTCTGTTGGCCATTTGTATGTCTTCTTTGGAAAAATGTCTGTTCATGTCTTCTGCCCATTTCTTGACTGGATAATTTGGTTTTTGGGTGTTAAGTTTGATATGGATACTAGCCCTTTATCTGTTATGTCATCTGCAAATATCTTCTCCCATTCCATAAGTTGTCTATTCATTTTGTTGACTGTTTTCTTTGCGATGCAGAAAGTTTTTATCTTGATGAAGTCCTGGTAGTTCATTTTCATTTTTGTTACTCTTGCCTTTGGGGAAGTTTCTAGCAAGAAGTTGCTGTGGCTGGAGTCAAAGAGGTTGCTGCCTGTGTTCTCCTCTAGGATTTTGTTGGATTCCTGTCTCACATTGAGGTTTTTCATCCATTTGGAATTTATCTTTGTGTGTGGTGTAAGAAAAAGTCCAGTTTCATTCTTCTACATGTGGCTGTCCAATATTCCTAGCACCATTTATTGAAGAGTCTATCCTTTTTCCATTAGACATTCTTTCCTGCTATGTCAAAGATTAGTTGACCATAAAGTTGAAGGTCCATTTCTGGACTCTCTATTTTATTCCATTGATCTATGTGTCTGTTTTGTGCCAGTACAATGCTGTCTTGATGGATACAGCTTTGTGATAGAGCTTGAAATCAGGCGTTGTGATGCCCACAGCTTTGATTTTCTTCTTCAACATTCCTTTGGCTATTTGGGGCGATTTCTGGTTACGTACAAATTTTAAGATTATCTGTTCCAGCTCTTTGAAATTGTCTATGGTATCTTGTTAGGGATTACATTGAATGGGTAAATTGCCCTGGGTAGCATGGACATTTTCACAATATTTATTCTTCCAATTCAAGTGTATGGAATGTTTCCTCATTTCTTTGTGTCTTAATTTCTTTCATACGTGTTCTATAGTTTTTAGAGTATGGATTCTTTATTAAACTCCATGGTTGGGTTTATTCCTAGGTATCTTATGGGTTTTGGTGAAATTGTAAATGGAATCAATTCTTTATCTTTCTTCTGTCTCATTGTTATTATATAGAAATGCAACTGATTTCTGTGCATTGATTTTATATCCTGCCATGTTGCTGAACTGCTGTATGAGTTCCACCAATTTGGAGGGGGGCAGTCTTTTGGGTTTTCCACATAAAGTAACATGTCATCTGTGAAGAGTGAGAGTTTGACTTTTTCTTTGCCAAATTGAATGTCTTTTATTTCTTTTTGTTGTCTGACTGCTGAGACTAAGACTTCTAGTACTGTGTTCAGCAAGTGGTGAGAGTGGGCTTCCCTATCGTGTTCCTGACCTTAAGGGAAAAGCTCTCAGTTTTTCCCCATTGAGAATGATATTGCTGTGGGCTTTTCATATATGGCTTTGATAATATTGAGGCATGTGCCTTCTATCCCTACACTTTGAAGAGTTTTGATTAGGAAGGGATGTTGCACTTTGTCAAATGCTTTTTCAGCATCTATTGAGAGTATCATATGGTTCTTGTTCTTTCTTTTGTTAATGTACTGTATCACATTGATTGATTTGCGGATGTTGAACCAACCCTGCTGCCCTGGAATAAATCCCACTTGGTCATGGTGAATAATCATTTTAATGTACTGTTGGATCCTATTGGCTAGTATCTTACTGAGTATTTTGACATCCATGTTCATCAGGGATATTAGTCTATAATTCTCATTTTTAAAAATATTTTATTTATTTATTTGACACAGACAGAGAGATCACAAGTAGGCAGAGAGGCAGGCAGAGAGAGGGGGAAGCAGGCTCCCCACTGAGCAGAGAGCCCGATGTGGGGGCTCGATCCCAGGATCCTGAAATCATGACTTAAGCTGAAGGCAGAAGCTTAACACACTGAGCCACCCAGGCGCCCCTATAATTCTCATTTTTGATGGGGTCTTTGTCTGGTTTGGGGATCAAGGTAATTCTGGCTTCATAGAATGAGTTTGGAAGTTTTCTTTCCATTTCTGTCTTTTGAAACAGCTTCCGTAGAATAGGTATTATTTCTTCTTTAAATGTTCAGTAGAATTCCCCTGGAAGCCATCTGACCCTGGACTCTTGTTTTTTGGGAGAATTTTGATTACTGCTTCAATTTCTTTGCTGGTTATGGGTCTGTTCAGTTTTTCTATTTCTTCCTATTTCAGCTTTGATAGTTTATAAGTTTCCAGAATTGCATCCATTTCTTCCAGATTGTTGAGTTTGTTGGCATTCAGTTGTTAATAATATGTTCTTAAAATTGTATTTACTTGGTCTTGGTCATGATCTCTCTGCTTTCATTCATGACTTCATGTATTTGAGTGCTTTCTCTTTTCTTTTTGATATGTCTGGCCACTCATTTCTCAATCTTATTAATTGTTTCAAAGAACCAGCTCCTAGTTTTGTTGATCTATTCTACTGTTCTTTTGGTTTCTATTTCATTAATTTCTGCTCTAATCTTTATTATTTCTCTTCTCCTGCTTGGTTTAGGCTTTATTTAATGTTCTCTTCCAGCTCCTTTAGGTATAAGGTTAACTTGTGTATTTGAGATTTTTCTAATTTTTTGATAGAGGCTTATATTGCAATGTACTTCCCTCTTAAGACCACCTTTGCTGTATCCCAAAGGTTTTGAACAGTTGGGTTTTCATTTTCACTAGTTTCCATGAATTTTTTAAATTCCTCTTTAATTTCCTGGTTGACCCATTCATTCTTTTTCAGGATGTTCTTTAACCTCCAGGTGTTTAAATTCCTTCCAAATTTCCTCTTGTGATTGAGTTCACATTTCAAAGCACAGTAGTCTGAAAACATGCAGGGAATAATCCCAATCTTTGGTATCAGTTTAGATCAGACTTGTGACCCAGTATGTGATCTATTCTGGACAATGTTCTATGTACATCCAAGAGAAATGTGTACTCTGTTGCTTTAGGATGGAATGCTTTGTATTTATCTGTGAAGTCCATCTGGTCCAGTGTCATTCGAAGCCCTTATTTCCTTGTTGATCTTCTGCTTAGATGATATGCCCATTACTGTAAGTGGGGTGTTGAAGTCTTCTACTATTATTGTGTTATTATCAATGTGTTTGTTTAATTTGGTTATTAGTTGGTTGATATGCCCATTACTGTAAGTGGGGTGTGGAAGTCTTCTACTATTATTTTGTTATTATCGATGTGTTTCTTTAATTTGGTTATTAGTTGGTTGATATAACTGACTGCTCCCAGATTACAATTGTTAGATCTTCTTGTTGAGTAGACACTTTAAGTATGATATAGTGTCCCTCTTCATCTCTTACAGTCTTTGGTTTAGAATCTAATTTACCTAATATGAAGATTGCTGCCCCAACTTTCTTTTGAGGTCCATTAGCCTAATAAATTATTCTCCATCTGCTCACTTTAAGTCTAGAGATGTCATTCTAGGTCTAAAGTGAGTCTCTTATAGACAGCACATGGATGAGTCTTGCTTTTTTTTTTTATCTAATCTGATAACCTGTGTCTTTTTATTGGAGCAGTTAGCCCATTTACATTCAGAGTAACTATTGAAAGATATGAATTTAGTGCCATTGTATTACCTGTAAAGTCCCTGTTTCTGTATATTGTCTCTGTTTCTTTCTGTTTTATGTTACTCTTGGGGTCTCTCTTTGCTTACAGGATCCCTCTTAATATTTCTTGCAGGACTGGCTTGGTGGTCACATATTCTTTTAGTTTCTGTCTGTCCTGGATGTGCTTTATCTCTCTTTCCATTTTTTAAAAAGATTTTATTTATTTATTCGAAAGATAGAGATTACAAGTAGAGAGGCAGGCAGAGAGAGGAAGGGAAGTAGGTTCCCCACCAAGCAGAGAGCCCGATGTGGGGCCTGACCCCAGGACCTTGGGACCATGACCTGAGCTGAAGGCAGAGGCTTTAACCCACCTAGCCACCCAGGTGCCCCTCTCCTTCCATCCTGAATGACAGCTTTGCTAGATAAGGTATTCTTGGCTGCATGTTTTTATCATTTAGTACCTTGAATGTATCATGCCAGCCCTTTCTGGCTTGCCAGGTTTCTGTGTATAGGTCTGATGTCAGTCTAATGTTCCTACCCTTGTAGGTTAAGAACTTCTTGTCTCAAGCTGCTGTCAGGATTTTCTCTTTATCTCTGAAATTTGCAAGTTTCACTATTATATGTCAGGGTGTTGATCTATTTTTATTAATTTGGGAGGGGTCCTCTCTGCCTCATGGACATGAATGCCTGTTTCCTTCCCCAGATTAGGAAGATTCTCAGCTATGATTTGCTCAAATATACCTTCTGGTCCTCTCTCTCTTTCTTCTCCCTCAGGCATTCCAATGATTCTGATATTGTTTTGTTTTGTTTAGCATCACTGATTTCTGGAAGCCTCCCCTCCTGTTCCATTAGCTGTCTTTCTCTCTTTTCCCCAGCTTTCTTCCTTTCCATAAACTTGTATTCATTGTCACTTACTTCTCCCTTCATTTACCCTAGCTATCAGAGCATCCAATTTAGACTATGTCTCAGAGAATTTTTAATTTCAGCCTGATTGGATCTTATTTCTGCACTAAAAGATTCTCTATGTCTTTTATGCTTTTTATCAAGTCCAACTAGTAACTGTGTAGTTGTTATCATGAATTCCAGCTCTGACATTTTACTTATACCCATATTGATTAGATCTGTGACAGAGAGTATTACCTCCAGTTCTTTCTTTTGTTGTGAATTCCTCCTTCTAATTATTTTGCCCAGAGAAGAACAGCTGAACAAGTGAACAAAATAAAAAATATGAACCACAAGCCAAGCAAAATATATGGTAGACAAATCCAAAGAGGTCGGAAACCAAAAATAAAAGAAAAAGGCAAAGACAAAGAAAAAGAAAAAAAAAGGGGGGGGAAGGGGTAGAATATAGTCTCACAGGTGGACAAAATAGGGCACTCTATATAGTCCTGAGTCTATTTTGGTTTTTGTGTTAGAAGACACTAAATCCCAAAATTGTAAAGAAAGCAAAATATATATATTTAAATTGAATAGAATGAAAGGAAGCAAAAAATGGAGAATATATCTATAAAATGTAAATGTAAAAAATGGAAGTTAAAAACAGACTTAAAATCAAATAGTTGATAAGATACTAGTTGAAAAAGGAAAAAAGAAAAAAAAAGAAATGGAAAATTTTAAACTGAAAGATAAAAAATTCATGAGAAAAAAACATGAATTCTATATTTTATTCTATAAAATAATAATAATTCTATATTATTTTCTCCTAGTGCTGTGAGGTCCTTAAACTTGCTGTTCACTTGTTCTTCCAGCTAATCTTCTGTGGGAGGGGCCTCCTGCACTGATTCTCAGGTGTCTTTGCCTGGGTGGAGTTGCACCATCCCTTGCCTGAGGACAGGCTCAGTGTAAGCTGTTTTGGGTTACTCTGTGTGGCTTTTGTTTCCTGAAGGCTTTCTGGCCTCTCTAGAGGGTCAAAATAAAATGCCAGCACCCTGATCTCCAGCTCCAGAGCTAAAAGATCACAGTCCTCTCTCTTCAGTAAGCCCTCAGGGATAAGCAGTCTTTACTTTTGTGTGTGCCAACCTCTGCAGACTCCGACAGTGCATGACCACACTGATTCTCTCAGAGGAAGATGGTGGGCCCAGCACTACTGAAATTTGTAGAGCTCTGGCACAGAAAGAGGTTGCCCGATTGTGCACGCACCCACACCACTGCTCCCTGGGGAAGGTGGAGGGTCCTTGTGTTGTAATTCTTTTCATGGTCCTCCAGTGGAAAGCGGTCACCTGATTGGTCTGGGCTCACAGTTTATGGTGAATTGAGCTGAGAGTCTCCTGCCAGGCTTGCTGACTATAGCCAGTTTTCCCACTCCAGTGCTCAGGAACTCTACTAACTCAGGAACTCCCATTATTTCTGTGACTGTGGGGAATGTGAGACCACATGGTCTCATCTAGAATTCTGCTCCATTTCACCACATGAGCACCTTTCAGGCTGGGATATCTCTCACTAGAGCAGATTTCTAAGGGTTCTGATTTTGTCCTCAGGGTTATATCACTTTCTGGTAGCCAGCTCCTAGAGTCTCCCTCCCCCGCCATTTATCTTCTGTTATATCTCCTCAAATTCACTTCTCCATACCGCTTAACTTGCAAAAAATGGTCACTTTTATACTTGTAGAATTCCAGATATTCTTTTCCTACATCTTAGGTTGAATTCATGGGTGTTCAGGATGATTTGATAGTTATCTAGCTAACTTCAAGGGACCAGATGAAGTGAGGTCCCCTACTCTCCCACCATCTTGCTTCCTCTTGAGAGAATCTTAAGCAGACTTCATGCTCAGTGTGGAGCTAGACAAGTGTTTTGAGCTCAACAACCAGAACCAGAGTCGGACACTCAACTAACTGACTGTGCTGCCCAGATACCCCTGTGTGTGGGTGTTTCAAGTTTTCCATGAAGGTTTTGATAGATCCTCTGTATCTGAAGCCAAGCCAGGGAAATTGTCCTACATTTATGTAATTTGTTATGTTGTCCATGTTTTTCTAGTGTCTTCATTCCTTCCTTTAAAACTCATATTGCTGCTTATTGAATTCCTGGGCCTTCCTTCCATACTTATTTTCTCCTCAGAACAGGAGCTGTTATCTGTCCTTTGTATAGACAAAGATCTTGCCTTGACCTCTCAGCTCACTCATTTATTGTTCAACCATGTCTATCATGCCATTCAGTTCTTGCTACTTGCTAGTTGTATGATGTAGGGAAGTTATTTAAGATTTCAATGTCTCATTTTGTCACTTGTGGGATAAAGCTTAGTAACACCATTCTCTAAAGGTTGTGGCAAAGTATGAATGAACACATGTAGGCACTGGGAAGAGAACATCAGAAGTCTCAAGAACTGTTTTGGTTGTGACTAGGATGGCTGTTCTGTGCTTCTGTTGAAGTTTTTATTGTATTTTGTGTCTTAGTGATTCTTATTGCATAGCAGCTGCTCCTGTTAGATTGGGGTGACTGCTTCTCAAATCTCTCTAAGGATATTAACCATACCAATTCCTAAGTGACCTCCTCTTTCATTCATTAAATATGAAAGCTAAAACTATAAACTTCTAAAGGAAAACTAAGGAGAAAATCTTATGAATTGAATTAAGCAATGATAATCTTATGTTGGAAAGAAAAAGGACAAGCCATTGAAATAAAAAAAACTGATATTGGACATTATCAGAATTTTTAACTTCTTGATTCTATCAAGAAAATGAAAATGCTAGTCATGGATAATATTCACAATATGTTTATCTGAAAAAGAAGTTGTACCATAATCATATAAAATCTCCTAATAATTCAGCAATAAGAAGGCAAACAACTCAGTTAAAGATGGGTCAAATATTTCAACCAATACTATATGGAAGAAGATGTATAAACACAGAGGTTACATGAAAAGCTACTGGAAAACTGTGGAAGGAGCCAAGATGTCCTTCAACAGATGTATGGATAAAGATGAAGTGGTTCATATATACAATGAAATATTACTCAGCCGTCACAAAGGATGATTACCTACCATTTACATTGACATGGATGGAACCAGAAGGCATTATGCTAAGTGAAATAAATCAAGTGGAGAAAGACAATTATTATATGGTTTCTCTTATATGTGGAACTAGGAGGAAGGGAAAGAAACTGAATGTGAAGAAATCAGAGAGAGAGAGAAAGAGAGAGAGAGAGAGCATAAGAGACTTTGCACTCCAGAAAAAAACTGGGGGTTACAGATGGGTTTTGAAGAGGGCATGTGTGGTGATGAACACTGGATGTTATATGCAACAAATGAATCATTGAATGCTACATCAAAAACTAATGATGTACTACATGCTGGCTAACTGTACATAATAAAAAAAGAAAAGAAAAGATGCTGGAAACCATTGGCCATCAGGAAAATGAGAGTGAATTCCACAGTGAAACACCACTTCACATCAGTTAAAATGGCTACAGTCAAAACGACTGACAATGCCAAGTGCTGGAGAGGATGTGGAACAAATGGAGTTCCTGTCATTGATCAGAGTGCAAAATATTATATAATCTTCTTTTTTAAAAGATTTTATTAATTTGACAGAGATACAGAGACAGAGGGAACACAAGCAAGGGAAGCAGGAGAGGGAGAAGCAGACTTCCTGCTGAGCAGGGAATCCAGTGCAGTGCTCAATCTGAGGACCCTGGGATCATGAACTGAGCCACCCAGATGACCCAAGGGTCTTAAAGTCTTGATGAAGAGATGTCTTCGGGACTTTTGTTTGTGGGAAGCAAAGAAACAAGGGGAGAAATACAGCTGCAGGGAGCTCCTGAGAATTAGGACTGTGGAAGAGGGGCCACAGAAATGATGGAAAGATGCAAGTACTGCAAGATTCCCAGTGTCAGTGCAGGGAGGGCAGGGTGCGAAACACTGACCTCACTCTCCTCTCACCTTCCAGGCTCCTTCTGGTGCCTCCCATTGACCAAAGCTAACTGGGAGCCTATCAACAAGAGAGCCCAGGGTGTGCATCCTGAAGAGAACAAGGCAGGGCAGAGATGCATGTCCAGGGGTAGAAGTGTTGGGAGGTGGGGAGCAGAAGGAAAATACCAGTTAATAACATTAGGTATCACCAGTATCATATGTTCTAGGCATTTTACATGTATTAAATGGGTTTAATCACCACCAAAACTCTGCAAAATAGAAACATTATTATTCCTCTCTTAGTGAGAAAACTGAGGGTAAGCTCTTTCACTGTTTGTGCTTATGCTCAGAAGAGAAAGTTCAGCATAAATCACTAAATAGCAGTCAAAATATTGCACTGTTGGAACTGTCATTCCAAAAGACATAAAGAGCCAAACATTTCACACTTTTAAAATTTGACCTAACAGGTCAGGTAGCATTGGGGCTGGGACAGCAGTGTTCAGTTTTGTGCTGACGAATACACAAAGAAAGCCAGGCTGAAAGAAGAAGGAAGGGAGAAGAATAGATGCCCAAAGGGAACCACAGACCATGTGATCCAAGTCAGTGACTGAGTCAGCCACTAATTAAGGGCTTCTCATTTCCCCAGGCAGAGACCACAAGTCCGAGGCATTCTTTATTTCTGCAAGATGCTTCTTTATCTTCTCAATAAACCCACTTGAATTTGAGCTGGCTGGAGTGTATTTCTCCATCATACACAAAATCTTAATTGTGATAATTTCCAATGAACTGTGAGCACAGAAACTAGGCTTATTCTTGTTTCATTCCACCATCTCCCTTGTATGATGAGGAGGAGGTATCAATGACCTCCATATTCTTCTCTGGCTATGACATCCTGTAATTCTAGTTCCTTTTCAATGACTTTGCTTTTGGAAGCACATACCCTAAAGTTTCCAGCTGAACACCTTCTGTCTCCTGTGCCTAAGCATTCCTAGGGCTATTTCAGATAAGAGGCTTTTATGTAACTATCCTCACAAACATTGAACGAGCTCTATGACCACCTGTGTCATAGAGTTTGCTCATTTGATGTGTACATAAAGGGAGGAGACAACAAGCTTGCGTATTATAAATTATGTCATCTTAAAAAGGAAACGAAGGCAAGACTTTGGAATATAACCATAAAATTTGTTAATTTTAAGCCCAAACCCTTTCAGGGATGCTCATAAAATTCTTATCTAAAGAATGTTTAAGGAATTGTTGACTAAGGAACATCGTCATTCAAAGAGATATGAAGAAGCATATGGGTTCCTTTAGGTAGAAATGCAAACAAGGACCCCATCTCTACGTAGGAAAAACAACTGGTGACTCCTTCCAAAAAAAACTTGTGTGTTTGATTCCTTCCTTACCTTGACCCACAGACTCACATTTGATGCCCACTAGCTGCTTCTTGGCATTAACTCTGCATTTGTCTCTTTTAAGTTGTATTAAGATCTGAGTTCCTCCAAGTGTGATAGTGTTTTGTTTGACCATCCTTATCTTTAGGGGTTGCCAAGGAGGGACAAAATATATTTACCTGCCAGGTGGGCACAGGTGTAATGATTCACCATGGGACACTTCCTTACTAGTAATCCCAGGGCCCTCCTAAACCCTAATCAGTTGGGTACTCTGTGTTGTCTGACAAGAATTCATGCTAGTCTTAGGATTCCTTATACAATTAACCTACTTCCTGCAGTTTAGTGTGATGGTGGTGGCAGTGTTCCTGTATCCCACACTCATGCTCCTAAAGTCACCATTCATGTCTCCAGTTAGGAAAAAACCCTTTGGAAGTAGCAAAATCTGTCTCCCTTATCATACATAGTTGATGAGTGTAAAAGGAAGGGTGCCTGGTTGGCTCAGTGGGTTGAAGCCTCTGCCTTCAGCTCAGGTTGTGATCCCAGGGTCCTGGGATCAAGCCCTGAATCGGGCTCTCTGCTCAGCAGGTAGCCTGCTTCCTCTTCTCTCTCTGCCTGCTTCTCTGTCTACTTGTGATCTTCATCTGTCAAATAAATACATAAAATCTTTAAAAAGAAGAATGTAAAATGATTTAACCACTTTTGAGGAAAATCTGGCAAATTCTTTTTTTTTTTAAGATTTTATGTATTTATTTGACAGAGAAAGAGAGAAAGGCCATAAGTAGGGGTTGCGGCAGGCAGAGGGAGAAGCAGGCTTCCCATTGGGCAGGGAGCTCAACGTAGGGCCCAATCCCAGGATCCTGGAATCAGGACCTGAGCTGAAGGCAGATGTTTAATCGACTGAGCCACCCCAGGTGCCCTAAAGTCTGGCAAATTCTTATAAAACTAAGCAACTACCTATTCTATGACTCAGTAATTCCAAGGTATTTACCCAAAAGAGAGTAAATTATGTCCACAAAATGACTTATTATACAAGAATGTTTATAGCAGCTTTAATACTATAAGACCAGACTGGAAACATTCAGGTACATTTCAAAGGATGGATAAACTGTGATCTATTCACTCAATGGAATATTCAAAAGATCAATAAAAAGCAACAAATCACTGACACAGAAAACAACATGGATGAGGGGCCTCTGGGTGGCTCAGTTGGTTAAGCATCTGACTCTTGGTTTGGCTCAGGTCATGATCTCAGTGTTGTGGGATTGAGCCTCAACTCAGGCTCTGTGCTCAGTATGGAGTCTGCTTCAGACTCTTTCTCCTTCTCCCTCCCTCTCTGCCCCTCCCCACTCACACATGTGCTCTCTCTCTCTCAAATAAATGAATAAAATCTTAAAAAAAACAACAACATGGATGAATCTCAAAAACATTTTATTGAGTAAAAGAAGCCATGCACAAAAGAGTGTATTCTCTTTAATTTCACTGTTAGAAGTTCTGAAATTTAAAATCTAAGATTAAAAAAAAAACAGTACTTGACTATGGCTCAGGTAGGATTTGATTGGGAAGGGGCACAAGGAACTTCCCAGGGTGATGGACGGGTTCCATATCTTCATAGGGGTTTGGTTTACACATTTGTGTGCACTTGTCAAAACTGAAAATCTAGGGGTGCCTGGGTGGCTCAGTGGGTGAAGCTTCTGCCTTCGGCTCGGGTCATGATCTCAGGGTCCTGGGATGGAGCCCCATATTGGGCTCCCTGCTCAGCGAGGAGCCTGCTATCCCCTCTCTCTGCCTGCTGTTCTGCCTACTTGTGATCTCTCTGTCAAATAAATAAAATCTTTAAAAAAACCTGAAAATCTATACTAGAGATTTGTGCATATCCTCGTATGTAAATTTTACCTCAAAATAAAATCTGTAAGTAAGTATTTAACCTAGTAAATGATGGGTATGCTGAAGCATTTAGAGGAAAGTATATTGATGCTGAAATCTACTTTGAAATGCATTTTTTAAAAAACACAACACTGATTGATGGGTACACTGGGATTTGGGTAAATATATAAATATGTGATAAAGGAAGAATAGTAAAATGCTAACAATAGATTCTAAATTATGAGTATACAGGTAAAAGTATACTACTTTTATAAGAACCTTTCAAATTTATGTTTGAAAATTTTTGTGATAATGTAGTATTGTACTTCAAGTCTTTTTTTTTTTTTTAAGATTTTATTTATTTATTTATTTATTTGACAGAGAGAGACAGCGAGAGAGGGGACACAAGCGAGGGGAGTGAGAGAAGGAGAAGCAGGCTTCCCGCCAACCAGGGACCCTGATGTGGGGCCCAATCCCAGGACCCTGGGATCATGCCCTGAGCCATAGGCAGAGGCTTTACCCATTGAGCCACCATGCGCCCCTCAAGTCTTTTTTTTAATATTTAATTAGCCACAATATCATTAATCATTAATTTTTTAATGATACAAACAAAACAGATCTTTATATTTTAAATTTAATTTTATTTTTTCAGTGTTCCAAGATTAGTGCTCCATGCAATATGTACCTGTTGGGTCCGTAATCAAAGGAGCAAGACTGATACAAAGCAAAGGTCAAGCAAAGCTTTATTTTGTGCCAAGCATTGAGAATCAAACCGACTGTTCAGGACTGCCTCTTACAGAGAGGGCAACCCCTCTCTGCCTTACAGACTAACTTTTATAGAGCAAAGGCCATGTGGTTGGGCCTGGCCACACACAGGTGGCCAGTGAGATTGTAACACACAGAGAAAGCTGCACAGTCATGCTACGTCACACATGGATGGCCAATTGAATTACAATTTACCCTAGTAAATTTGAACTAGCCTATCACCTTGGTCAGAATTGGCGCTCAAAAGGCGGGACCCACACTCCTTGGTAGCTAGGGAGACAGTATGCACCCCACTGATTGGATGTCTCCACCTGGCCTGACCCGCCCTTGTATTTGGGCTTTGTTACCTGGGACTGGTTTCCCGGACTTGCTTTTAAGTAAGTTCCCTGAGCCGGGGGGACAGGGTCAGTTTAGGTTTTACTGCATAAACAACAAAATGGCTGTTCAACCGAAATGGAACCATTTTGGCTAAATAGGCCCTTACAGTACCCTCCTTAATACTCACCACCAAGCTCACCTGAACCCTGACGCCCCTCCTCTCCAAAACCCTCAGTTTATTTCTCAGAGTCCACAGTCTTTCATAGTTCGTCTCCTCCTCCTATCTCCCCCAATTCACTTTTCCTTTCCTTCTCCTAATGTTCTTCATGTTATTCCTTATGCTCCACAAGTAAGTGAAACCATATGATAATTGACTTTCTCTGCTTGACTTATTTCACTCACCATAATCTCCTCAAGTCCTGTCCATGTTGATACAAAAGTTGGGTATTCATTCTATCTGATGGAGGCATAATATTCCATTGTATGTATGGACCATATCTTATTTAACCATTCATCTTGGTTCTTTCCACAGTTTGGCAATTGTGGCCATTGTTGCTATGAACATTGAGACACATATGGCCCTTCTTTTCACTACATCTGTATCTTTGGTACAAATATCCAGTAATGCAATTGCAAGGGAAGCTCATAGGGTGGCTCTATTTTTTGTTTCTTTTTTTAAAAAGATTTTTACTTATCTATTTGATAGAGATCACAAGTAGTCAGAGAGGCAGGCAGAGAGAGAGGAGGAATCTCAGGACCCTGGGATCATGACCTGAGCTGAAGGCAGAGGCTTTAACCCACTGAGCCACCCAGGTGCCCCTCTATTTTTTATTTCTTAAGGAATCGCCACACTACTTTCCAAAGTGGCTGCACCAACTTGCATTCCCATCAACAGTGTAAGAGTGTTCCCCTTTCTCCACATCCTCTCCAACACACGTTGTTTCCTGTCTTGCTAATTTTGGCCATTCTAACTGGTGTAAGGGTATCTCAATGTGGTTTTGATTTGAATCTCCCTGATGGCTAGTGATGATGAATATTTTTTCATGTTTCTGTAAGCTATTTGTACGTCTTCTTTGGAGAAGTGTCTGTTCATGTCTTCTGCCCATTTTTTGACATGATTATCTGTTTCGTGTCTGTTGCATTTGAGGAGTTCTTTATAGATCTCGGGTATCAGCCCTTTGTCTGTAGTGTCGTTTGCGAATATCTTCTCCCATTCTGTGGGTTGCTTTTGTTTTGTTGACTCTTTCCTTTGCTGTGCAGAAGCTTTTAATCTTGATGAAGTCCCAAAAGTTCATTTTCACTTTTGTTTCCTTTGCCTTTGGAGACAAGTCTTTTTTTTTTTTTTTTAAGACTTTATTTATTTATTTGACAGAGAGAGATCACAAGTAGGCAGAGAGGCAGGCAGAGAGAGGCAGAGAGGGGAAAGCAGGCTCCCTGCTGAGCAGAGAGCCCGATGCAGGACTCAATCTCAGGACCGCGAGATCATGACCTGAGCCGAAGGCAGCGGCTCAACCCACTGAGCCACCCAGGCGCCCCTGGAGACGAGTCTTGAAAGAAGTTGTTCTGGCCATTGTTGAAGAATTTACTGCCTATGTTCTCCTCTAGGAGTTTGGAAGGAAGCCATGCTCACCACTATACCACAAACGCTCTCCTCTAGGAGTTTGATAGATTCCTGCCTCACATTGAGGTCTTTTATCCATTTCGAGTTTATCTTTGTGTATCGTGTAAAAGAATGGTCAAGTTTCTTTCTTCTATACATAGCTGTCCAATTTTCCCAGCACCTTTATTGAAGAGACTATTTTTTTTCCACTGCATATTTTTTCCTGCTTTGTCAAAGATTATTTGACCATAGAGTTGCAGGTTCTTATCTGGACTCTCTACTCTGTTCCACTGATCTATGTGTCTGTTTTTGTGCCAGTACCATGCTATCTTGGTGATCACAGCTTTGTAAGTAAAACTTGAAATCAGACAACGTGATGCCCCCAGCTTTGTTTTTCTTTTTCAACATTTCCTTAGCAATTCGGGGTCTTTTAGGATTGTTTGTTCCAGCACTTTGAAAAATGCCAGTGGAATTTTGATCAGGGTGGCGTTGAAAGTGTAGATTGCTCTGGGCAGTATAAACATTTTAACAATGTTTATTCCTCGATATATGAGCATGGAATGCTCTTCCATCTTTTTGTGTCTTCTTCAATTTCTTTCATGAATGTTCTGTAGTTCCTCAAGTACAGATCCTTTACCTCTTTGGTGAGGTTTATTCCAAGGTATCTTATGGTTCTTGGTGCCATAGCAAATGGAATAGATTCTCTAATTTCCCTTTCTATGTCTTCATTGTTAGTGTGTAAGAAAGCAACTGATTTCTGTACATTGACTTTGTATCCTGCCACATTACTGAATTGCTGTATGAGTTCTAGTAGTCTACTACTAAACTACTACTGCTGCTACTACTAAACTACTAGAGTATGGTGGTCACAGACTCTGGTATTTTGGGGGTGGAGTCTTTTGGGTTTTCCATATAAAGTACCATGTCATCTGTGAAGAGAGAGAATTTGACTTCTTTTTTGCCAATTTGAATACCTTCTATTTCTTTTTGTTGTCTGATTGCTGTTGCTAGGACTTCCAGTACTATGTTGAACAACAGTGGCGAGAATGGGCATCCTTGTCATGTTCCTAATCTTAAAGGGAAGGTTGTCAGCTTTTCCCCATGGAGAATGATATTCGCTGTGGGTTTTTCATAGATAGATTTTATGACGTTGAGGAATGTTCCCTCTATCCCTATACTTGGAAGCATTTTAATCAGCAATGGATGCTGTATTTTGTCAAATGCTTTTTCTGCATCAATCGAGAGGACCATGTGGTTCTCTCTTTTCTTATTGACTTGTTCTATCACATTGATTGATTTGCGAATGTTGAAGCACACTTGCATCCCAGGGATAAATCCCACCTGGTCATGGTAGATAATCTTTTTACTGTACTGTTGGGTCCTATTAGCTAGGATCTTGTTGAGAATTTTAGCATCCATATTTGCCAGGGATATTGGTCTGAAATTATCCTTTTTGACGGGGTCTTTACCTGGTTTGGGGATCAGGGTAATTCTGGCTTCATAGAAAGAGTCTGGAAGTTTTCCTTCTGTTTCTGTTTTTTGAAGCAGCTTCAAGAGAATAGGTTCATTTCTTCTTTGAATGTTTGGGAGAATTCCTCAGGGAAACTGTCAGGTCCTGGGTTCCTGTTTTTTGGGAGGTTTTTGATCACTGCTTCAATCTTAATACTAGAGATGGGTCTATTCAGGTTGTCAATTTATTCCTGTTTCAGTCTTGGAAGTGTAGAGGTTTCCCAGAATGCATCAATTTCTTCTAGGTTGCTTAACTTATTGGCATATAAATGTTGATATTAATTTCTGATGATTGTTTCTATTTACTTGGTGTTAGTCATGATCTCTCACCTTTCATTCATAATTTTATTAATTTGGGTCCTCTCTTTTCTTTTGGATTAGTTTCACCAGAGGCTTATTGATCTTATTGATTCTTCCAAAGAACGAGCTTCTAGCTTTTGTTGATGTGTTCTACTGTACCTCTAGTTTCTAACTCATTGATCTCTGCTCTAATCTTGATTATTTCTCTTCTCATGTGTGGATTGGCTTGATTTGTTGTAGGTTTTCCAGTTCTTTTTTTTTTTAAATATTTTATTTATTTATTTTCGAGAGAGAGAGAGAGAAAGAGAGAGCGAGCACAGGCAGACAGAGAGGCAGGCAGAGGCAGAAGGAGAAGCAGGCTCCCTGCCGAGCAAGGAGCCCGATGTGGGACTCGATACCAGGACGCTGGGATCATGACCTGAGCCGAAGGCAGCCGCTTAACCAACTGAGCCACCCAGACGTCCCGATTTTCCAGTTCTTTAAGGTGTAAAGAGAGCTGGTGTGTTCAGGATTTTAAAATTTTTTTGAATGAGGCTTGGAGGGCTATGTATTTCCGCCTTAGGACCGCCTTTGCCATATCCCATAGGTTTTGGATCAATGTGTCTTCATTCTCATTGGTTTCCACGAATTGTTTAAGTTCTTTGATTTCCTGGTTGATCCAAACATTCTTGAGGAGGTTGGTCTTTAGCTTCCAAGTGTTTAATTTCCTTCCAAACTTTTTCTTTTGGTTGAGTTCTAGTTTCAAAGCATTGTGATCTGAGAATAAGCAGAGAGTAATCTCAATCTTTTGGTATCAGTTGAGCCCTGATTTGTGACCCAGTTTGTGGTCTATTCTGGAGAAAGTTCCATGTGCCCTCGAGAAGAATGAGTCTTCTGTTGTTTTAGGGTGGAATGTTCTGTATATATCTATGAGGTCTATCTGGTCCAAGGTGTCCTCCAAAGCTCTTATTTCATTATTGGATCATCCTTGGATGATCTAGTACTGAGGGTGGTGTGTTAAGATCCCCTACAATTAATGAATTCATATCCATATGACTTTTTTAATAAGATTTTTGTTTATTTATTTGACAGAAAGAGAGAGATCACAAGTAGGCAGAGAGGCAGGCAGAGAGAGAAGGAAGCAGGCTCCCTGCTGAGCAGAGTGCCTGATGTGGGGCTCAATCCCGGGACCCTGAGATCATGACCTGAGCCGAAGGCAGAAGCTTAACCCACTGAGCCACCCAGGCACACCTCAATATGACTTTTTATTTTGATTAACAGTTGGCTTATATAGTTGTCTACTCCCATATTGGGGGCATAAATATCTACAATTGCTAGATCTTCTTGGTGGACTCTTTAAAAATGATGTGGTGTTCTTCTGTATCTCTGACTACAGTCTTTAATTTAAAATCTAATTTATCTGATATGAGAATCACTATCCCAGCTTTCTTTTGAGGCCCGTTGTCATGAAAGATGGTTCTCTATCCTTTCACTTTCAGTCTGGACGTATATTTAGGTTCCAAATGTGTCTCTTGTAGACAGCAAATGGATGGGTCCTGTCATTTTATCCAGTCTACAACCCTGTGCCATTTTATGGGAACATTTAGGCCATTCATGTTGAGAGTGACTATTGAAAGATAAGTTTTTATTGACATCATGTTGCCTGAAGTTCTTGTTTCTAGAGATTGTCTCTGTAAATTTCTGTTCTATGTCACTCTTGGGTTTTTTCTTCTTTTATTAACCCCCCCTTAATATTTCTTGTACTGCTTGCTTGGTGGTCACATACTTTTTTAAACCTTGACTACATCATTAGTTTTTGATGTAATGTTCAATGATTCATTAGTTGTGTATTACACCCAGTGGTCATCATAACACATCTGCCCTCCTTAATATCCATTACCTGGCTATCCCCTCCACTCCTTCCCCTCTGAAACCCTAAGTTTGTTTCCTGGAGTCACTACTAGGTATTTACCCCAAAAATACAGATATAGTGAAAAGAAGGGTCACATGCACCCCAGTGTGATGCTGAGATGCCCTTCAACAGATGAAGGGATAAAGAACAGAATATAACTCAGCCCTTAGAAAGGATGAATACCCACCATGTGCATCAACATGGATGGAACTGGAGGGGATTATGTGCTTCAAGTCTTTGGAGATCTCACAAGGAGGAAAGTGTCTTCCATGTCATTTCAAACACACTAAGGATTAATTGTGTTCATTAGAACACCATCTTTTCAACTTTAGAAAGTGTGAAAATGCAGATGACGGCCAGTAAAGTATCCTCCAGATTGAGAACTCACCTTAAGGCCAAAAATGAAGCAAGCTGCTCCATATTATTTACCGAGTTTTATGTGAGGTAACTTACTGACAGAGGTACCCTGCGGTCAGACATTCTAAACAGTATAAGGTTATTCTCTGTGCTCACTCTCTGCCCAATTTGGATCTCAAGCCATGGCTTGTATAAAGCAAGGGGCATTGTTGTAAGGGCACAGGGGAGTTATCTGAAGTGGGGCCATCTGTGCATGAGAGGAGAGAACAAGATGGAGGGCCAAAGATGGAGTCAGTGTTGTCAGCATGCCCACAGAAAGTGTCCATGATTTTATAATCTGATACTTATGAAGTCTTTGCTGTGTACTATGCAAAACTCCTTGCATTCATTATCTCATTTAAGTGGAGCCTTTTGGGTTTTCCACATATAGTATCATATCATCTGCAAAGAGCGATAGTTTGACTTCTTCTTTGCCGATTTGGATGCCTTTAATTTCTTTTTGTTATCTGATTGCTGAGGCTAGGACTTCTAGTACTATGTTGAATAGTGGTGGTGATAGCGGACATCCCTGCCGTGTTCCTGACCTTAATGGAAAAGTTCTCAGTTTTTCTCCATTGAGAATGATACTTGCAGTGGGTTCTTCATAGATGGCTTTGATAATATTGAGGCATGTGCCTTCTATCCCTACACTTTGAAGAGTTTTGATTAGGAAGCGATGTTGCACTTTGTCAAATGCTTTTTCAGCATCTATTGAGAGTATCATATGGTTCTTGTTCTTTCTTTTGTTAATGTTTTGTATCACATTGATTGATTTGCGGATGTTGAACCAACCCTGCTGCCCTGGAATAAATCCCACTTGGTCGTGGTGAATAATCCTTTTAATGTACTGTTGGATCCTATTAGCTAGTATTTTGGTGAGAATTTTTGCATCTGTGTTCATCAAGGATATTGGTCTGTAATTCTCATTATCTCATTTAATATTCAAAACTTTCCTATGTTAGATGTCTAATTCATATCTGATTGTATTAGTAAAAAAAAAAAAAAATAGAGTATTCTTGAGCCTAAGTGTCTACCCAAAGCCCTCCAGCTAATTGATAGCAGAACCTGGTGAGAACATGAATCTTTTTTTTTTAAATTAATTTATTTATTTATCTGACAGAGAAAGAGATCACAAGTAGGCAGGGAGACAGGCAGAGAGAGAAAGAGAGGAGGAAGCAGGCTTCCACTGAGCAGAGAGCCCAATGCAGGGCTCAATCCCAGGACTCCAAGATCATGACCTGATCTGAAGGCAGAGGCTTAACCCACTGAGCCACCCAGGCACCCCGAGAACCTGAATCTTGATGCCAAAGGCCATGCACGGACACTACACTGGCCTGACTTCTTTCAAATCCATTATCTGAGTTAGAAATGCCTCAGAAATCATCTGCTCCAATGCTATTATTTTGGAGATAATTAAGAGGCCCAGAAAGGACTGTGATTCTCCCACATATGAATTCTTTTCTCACTAAGATCTCAGTCATTTTCTTTGGGTAGTTTTTAATCCCTTACTCTGTGATAGATCACAGCACAGGAGATAGTATCATATTTTTTGACTTAAGATGAAAGTATTAAAAGACTGACAATAGCCAAAATGTTACTGAGGATGTGGAGCACTTAGAACTCTTGTACATTGCTGGTGGGAGTGTAAAATGGGAAAGTTTGTTACTTTTTAACAAACTTAACTACACACTCATGGCATGAGCCAGCAATCCCACTCCTTCCAGGAATGGAAACATATATCCATCAAGAGGCTAACAATGTTCATAGCAGCTTTAGTTAGAAGCTGAAAATAGCTGAAATGTCTATCAACCAAGAATGAGGAATCATAATAACAATGACCTGTGCTATATTTGTGCAAGGGAATGCTACTGGTCATTAGAAAGAACAAATTATCAATAGAGGCAACAATGTGGAAAAATCACAAAAACATTATGTCAAGTGAAAAAATCCGGACATAACAGAGTACATATTTTATTCACATAAATTAGTACATATTTTATTCACATAAATTTAAAAAAGGAAAAGGCAAGACTAATCTGTGGTGATGGAAGTCACCTAGGTGGGAGGGGCAGAGGGAATTTCCCAGGGATGGAAAAGGTTCTACATCTTGATTTGGGTTATTGTTACACAGCTGTATAGATTTGTCAAAAATTTTCAAGCTTAATGTGTAAAATGCACGCATTAAACCTAATAAAGTCATCATTAAAAAAATCTTAGAATGCAAAATGAAACAATTAATCAAGGAATTTGGCAATAAGGGGAATCCATTTTCACCCAGACATCTTGAAGATGTGATATGGCAAGACTCAAGAGACGAGAAACAAGTGGATAATACAGTGGAAATAAAATGACTTGAAGAAGAAGGGGAAGGAAGGAGAAGGAAGGGAAGGGAAGGAGGGAAGAGGAAGTTTTGAAGCCATCCAGAATTCCAAAACAAAATGAAAAGATAAATGAAAGTGACTCCAAATAACATGCTATTGACCATTTGAAACAATGCAGAATTACACAAAAAGTGAAACCTCGTCCCTTTTCCCATTCCCACCTCATTCTTCAGGGTAATCAGAGAAATGAGGTTTGCATGTTTTTTCTAGGCACATAAATGTATACACACATAAATACCTAGATAGCTTAGTTCTTTTACGAAAATAGGATCATGGTCTACATACAATACTATAATTTTCCATTAATATTATACAGTGAAATACTAATAAAAAATAAAACAAAGGCAAACCAAATCCAGAATCTGGTAAGGTCTTTGTGAATATGACAAATTTATAAATATCTTGATGAAATGTAGGACAGCTTATATAATAATTTTTAAAATGGGTTTAATGTTAGACAAACCTGTTTTTAAGTCTTTTGGGCATACCAACGATGCCTCATTAACCCTCTCTCTCTTCCCTCACCCTCCCCTCACCTCTCTTTTTGCCCCCTGCCATCAAATTTCGTCTTTATTGTTCAAAAGCAGAACTACTTAAATATATGTCTTATGCTTCCATCCTGCTAATCAATATTCTTAGGGTCTTACTTTCCACCCCAATTTGCTTATCAAGAGAATGTCTTTGAAGACAACACCTACCAAATGAATTGTAGGGCCTGGTATAACAATCTTTTCACACCTCCATATATGCATCTGTTAAAATATGTATATTTTCAGATAATAAGCCCAATCAAGTCAGTGGAAATCTTTAGAAGAAAATATAGGAGATTAAGATAACATACATTATGTGTCTTCTTTGTGTAAGGTACTGTCCGGGGCATTCCAGTATAGTGAGTTTGGTCCAGCAAACACATTTTGAGCACTACCTAAGCACCATCTAAGCACATATCTAAGATACGCAGATAGAAATGGAAAGTCACATCCCTGTGCTTGAGAAGTGACACCCTGTTGAGAGCAACAGGCCTGTAAACAAACAATTTTTACATAAAAAGGGGAATGTTATTACAGAGAAGGGGCTGGCTTAGGGCTGGGTTTCTGGAGGAGAGGAAGCCTGAGTTGAAAACACTGAAGGATAAAGAAAAGAGCTAGTCGCGTATACAATTTTTCAATTTACGTCTCTGTGGCATAACTTCCATTGTGCCTTTTGAGCAAATCAGCTGATGCTTTCTAGCCAGTAGAGCTTTCCACAGATACAGATAGACTTCCTAGGAAATGTGGAGATGGGGAGATTACTCTATGTCACCAGTCCCCCACATCAGAGATGAGTGAGTAGGCATAAACTCACTTACCCTCAAAACAAGAGTTTCTTCAGACTAGCTATAAAAGTTAATGAAAACCTCCTCAAGTTTTCTCTCTCCTGTTGATAGGACTGGTCCAGTAGCACAGGATGTTGTAGGGTTTGCCTTCAGCTCTGTTCATGGTCAATATCTCTGTCAAATATAAAAGGATTAAGTCCAACACTAAAAATTTTCTCCCTAAGGGGGCAAGGAGAAACTCTTCCATAGTGGGTTTGTTTTTTTTAATAATAAGAATTTATGCTGTTTTCTTAAGATTTAGAATAGGAAAAATTTCAAGACTTGCCTTCTTGTTATAGTCATTTCATGTTTTTTTTTTTTCCAAATCCCTCTACCAGACTTCCATTTTTCACATTCCCCTAAAGCATTTTTCTTTGATTTCTTTCACACTCACCATCCCATTTGGTGCTCCCCACCCCACTGCCCATGACCGGCTGAGGTTATTTTATCATGCTGATTTAATAGTATTGAGATGTTTAGATGTCAAAAAATAATTGACCCTTTCAAAAAACTTCCAATAGGCATCAACAGCAAAGTAGAAACTGTTCATTAATTAAAATGGGTAAAACTGCCATCCCAAAGCTGGAGGCGATTTATTTTTGACTTCAGATAAAGAAACAGTGAGAAGCTCTACTCTTTGACTCAGAATGGCTTTCCTTTTTTTTAAGATTTTATTTATTTATTTAACAGACAGCACAAGTAGGCAGAGAGGCAGGGAGAGAGAGAGGAGGAAGCAGGCTCCCTGCTGAGCAGAGAGCCCGATGTGGGGCTCAATCCCAGGACCCTGGGATCATGACCCGAGCGGAAGGCAGAGGCTTTAACCCACTGGTTAAAGGGATTGCTGCCATCTGAGCTTCAGTCAGGGAAACTAGAGTCAGAAAACTGTGGATATGACAAAGATTATTTACTGAAGTATAACCTAGGTGTCAGATTGGAGATCAAATTGAATTTGACTCAAATCTGAGCTGTACAGTTTTCTCCACAAACTCTCCACAATTCCTTCAAGTTCTTGGGACTTATTTCTGCAAAGTTTCTTACTGCCTCTAAGCTTCCTCAAAAATAGGAACAATTTCTCTCTTCTTTCACATCAGTCTGTTTCTATAAGAAATCCTCTCCTGTCTTCTTGTTTCACTTAGTGGTAGCCACTAACCAACCACATGAGGTGTTTACATTTAAATCTAGTTGACAAAAAGTATATAAAATTTAAAATTTTATTATAAGATTTAATTTTAAAATTACATAAAATTTAAAATTCAACTCCTCATTCACACCAGCCATATTCCAAGTGCTTGATGGCCATATGTGGTTAATGGCTGCCACATTAATAGCACAGATTAGGACATGTCCCATCCTTCAGGGCAGTTGTACTAGTGGGCCATGAATTGATGAGAACTTACTGAATATTTATGAACACAGGCCAAGAGGTCATATCTTTATTTTCCATCAGAAAATTCCATTTGATTCAAGCATTTTTAACCACCCTCATCTTTTCGGAAATGTACCACCTATCTATGGAGATACACCAACGTGTATGTTTTCCCTAGGAGGAGTCTTTTAGGAAGTAAAGTAGAATCATTTCATAGATGAAGGCAAAATGCTTCAAGTAGGTGTAGAGTAAGAATTCTTGCAAAAGAGGAAAGAAAACATTTCCCTCTGAGAATGAGGTGAATGTCTTTGAAAAAAAAAATGATAGCATAACAAAAACAAAAACAAACAAACAAAAAAAAAAACCTTTTGTGTATGGGAAATAGAAAGGCATGAGTGAGCCTGCTTATCCTCTAGAAGGAAACACCTAAGAAGACAAGGGGCAGGTTTGGAAGCCTCTACTCTTTCTTAGGTTATTGGTCAGTTTAGCACTAAAACTTCCTGAGCATAAGGTTGTGGAGATGAGTTGGTGTGATCTCAGACCCGAAGTAGCTTAAAGATTAATTAGGAAGACAGGCAGAAAATAGAATTTAAATATAAGCATGTGGTCTGTGAGCACAAGAGAGGCATCTCTGCTGTCCAAGAGTAGAAGAAGGAGAAGCTTCAAGTCGGGAACCAAACCAAGCTAACTGGGGACCAGACTGGTGCTCTTTTTCTTATCTCTTGTCTTCCCCACAGCACCTATCCCCCCATCCAGGATCCTTGCACTTAATAACATTCAAGATTTATTGAATTAATTAATTAAAAGACAAATAAACATGACCAAACAAATAAAAAGAAGAGTATTGCAAAAAAGGGGAATGACACGGATAAAGGCATCGAGGCATGGCTTTGTATGGTTTCCAGGAAATACTGATGGGGTGTTGATGGTGGTCAGACATGAGTGGAGTGAGCCCCAGTGCCAGAGACTAGAGTCACAAAAGGGGCTAAGACGGGAAGGTTTTTCCTGCTGTCCTAAAAATTTGGATAGAGGAAGGGCTCAATTTTATTATTTCCTCATAAATGTAACAACATCAAGTTTGCATTGTATAAATAGTATTCTGGAAATACACAGACTCAAATGAAAATTCTCTTTTTTTCTTTAAAGATGTACTTATTTATTTGAGGGGGGTGGACAGAGAGGGAGAGAGAATCTCAAGCAGACTCTGCACTGAGCCTGTACCCTGACACAGGGCTCAATCTCAGGACCCTGAGATCATAACCTGAGCAGAAACCAAGAATCAGAGGCTTAACTGACCGTACCACTCAGGTGCCCCTCAAATGAAAATTTTCTAATCAAGTAAATTTAACTAGCACCAGACTTTAGAAATGAAATTTTAACTTTACTCCAAACTCTAACTCCTGTTGTCGTTGTCTGATATTTTAGACCCAGCTTGTATTAAAAATAAAAACTAAAAGTCATGATGAATCTTATTCTAAACATTAGAATTCTTATTTAACATCAATACCTATCTCTTTATTGTACCACATTCTCTTCTTCAGGGGTTATTTTATTTTTTTCCAAAAGACATGCTTGAGCAGTAATCTCAGTAGCAGACTATGGGAAATATCCTTTCTAAGTTTTTATAATTTTCACTTGTCTTAATTTCATGCTCCCCTCCTTCAATGATTGTTTGGGTGGGAATATAGTTCTGGGTTGAAAGTTGTTTCCCTTCACACTTTTTACTTATTTTTATGTTATTTATTTTTTGTATTTATATATTTATTTGTTTGTTTGTTTTTATTTCCCTTCCATTTTTATTACTCTGCTATGGTGCTATTCTGATCCTAGTTTTGGAAGTAATTGCTGATTTGCCATTTTAGGGTTCTCCTAAATTTCATGTATGATGTGCTTACATATAGAAAAATTCCAAATGTTTCTACTCAGTATTCTAATGGCCCTTTTCAGTTCAGATAGTTCTTGAGTCCTCTGTGTTCTTACATTCCAAAGTTTTATGTGGGTTCCTTCAATGCCCTCTCTTGGAGCTAACTAATGGGGGAGATTCAGCATAAGATCTCTTAAAGTCCTAGGAGCCTTTACTCCTCTTGTCTCATCTCCTTCTCTTCCCTCTTTCATCTCAAGACTTTAAAATTTTTATATCGTGAGGGTTGGGGGTTGGGAAATCTCCTTGGGCATATATTTTGTCAAAACTTTACTCTCTTGCATCTGGACCAGTGCTTTTGAACTCAAAAGGCTTGGAATTAATATCTTTGTTCTTTGTTGTGTCAGAAAACAATGATGATTCCCACCCAGCTGCCTAAAGGAGAAAAGGCTGTGTTTAACAGGTAGTGTAAAAAACAAAATTCATCTGGTAATATCCTACCACACACAGTTGGGAAACTGAGGTGCTGAGAGGTTCAGGAGCATGCCGAATATTCTGCAGCAAGTAGGTAACAGGAGTAGGACCTGAACCCACATTGACCAGAAGCTAGGCCCTGTGTTCTTTCCCCAGAGCATCATCAGAATGGCCAAGGTTCTCTACAGTACACTTTGTACACCATGGAAACATGACTTTCTCTTGTCCTGCCATGGATGTATACACAGGTTGGAAAAAGCCGATGGCAAAGCTGGAGTAGCATTGTAAAAAGAACCTTGAGCTGAGAGGAAGAAAGCCCAGCTTCTGATGCCAGCTGTACCCCGAATTAGCTGTGTGTATTGATTCAGTCCTGATGCTTCTCTGTGCCTCCGGTTCTTCACCAGTAGAGCAAAAGCCCAGGACTTGAGAAATCCCGTTATCCTTCCCAGCCTTAACATTCTAGTCCGTTGAGGTTGAATAATCTCCAACACCTTCAACGTAGTTTAATTTTTTGCTACCTACACCAGAGAAGGAAATGGTGTTGCCTTTTTCAAATAGGCTATTTTCTTCATTAGACTGTGTGAGTCAGGAAACAGAGAAGGCCAGAGGTTAAGGTCCAGCTCCACCACTGACCAGTATGATGATCCTGATTGAGCAGGCTCTCTACTCTCTCTTAACATCAAGTTTCTTCCATGTGAAATGAGGGTACATGTCCTACATCAGTCCTGGGGATTCTGTTAGGAGCTCAGGTAATGACTCAGGTGGAAATACTGTATGGTAAATTATTGTATCATTGTAAGCTATTTTGACATAATTGCCCTGCATTAGGTCAAGATTTCAGTGCCTTGTTCCTGAGGAATAAGGAGAAGGAGTTGAAACAAGTATTTGAGGAATGGGGTGCATGCTGAGGTGGATTGGGTTGGTGCCTTAAGGAGGAAAGTCTGTATGGACCCCTCAAGCACACGCCAGGGGTGCATAAACTTACATCCAGGCCTGGTGGCAAATCGTTTCCACAAAGATAGACACATCCTGATTCTCCAGAGTTAAAGTGGGGCATCTTTATAGAAAGGAAAGAGAAACTAGGGAAACTGACAGTAGAAAGAGATAAAAAGATTGACAGAAGGGGCGCCTGGGTGGCTTAGTTGGTTAAGAAGCTGCCTTTGGCTCAGGTCATGATCCCGGGTCCTGGGATTCAGGTCTGAGTTAGGCTCCCTGCTCAGTAGGAAGCCTGCTTCTCCCATCCCTCTGCCTCCCTCCTTGTGTGCTCTCTCTTTCTCTTTGTCAAATAAATAAATAAAATATTTTAAAAAAAAGACTGACAGAAAAAAAAAGGTAAATACGGGGAGAGAAGACGGTCTAACAGATTACAGGATGTTGTCAGTTTTGATAAGGTGGGATGGAAAGGAAAGACTATTTACAAATAAGGAGGGGTTCTTCTCCATATTTAATTCATTCTCAGGCCTTCTCTCATGCATTCACTTTGACTACAGATAAGACTTTTATGGATGGGTTATTACTTCAAGCAGTACTATTGCTCTATGATTAAAACAAGGGCCATATAATTCCGGAAGCAAGAAGTTATAAGAACTCAAGAAATGCCTGGGATCCCTCAGGACACCGAAGAAGGCAGGAGTCCTCAAAGCCTTGAGGTCTGACCAGGTAATCTCCACCCACCCTGAGAGCAGAAGGCTTTCTTTGAACATCTGTTTTCTTCCACCAGCTTTTCACTGGGCCAGAAATGGCAAGCTCTGGGTCTAATGATGTTAGTCTTACTTTGTGCTGCTGGTTTTTTTACTTGAACTATGCATTTCTTTCTCTTATGTAAAGAGTGTTGCCTTTGGTGTCAGCATTGAGTTAAATCCTGGCTGTGAAATCTAGCAGCTGTGAAACTTTGGGAGAGTTCCTTAATCTCAACGAAGTGTGTGTTTTCATGTGTAAAATAAGTTAATGATATCTACAAGGCAGCCTAGTTATGATTAGATTAGGTGACACGCAAGCCTCCAATGAATGTCAGTTTGTTAAGATCCACTTACGGTTATTCCAAAAGATGCTCTACCTCCCTTCCCCCCAGATAGTTGGTTGGACAGAGAAGTCCTTGATGTTTGTGTCTTAAGGGGGTTGGAGGACATTGAACATACCTCCATCACCTTCTGAAGGGAGGTTCGTTAGAGAAGCGCAGGGCTAGTGCAATGATGTAAAATGTTTGGGAGCGGGGAGGGGGGGTCCATCACAATCTTCACCATTTCGTTTTCTTCTTTATTCACACTGTGTTGGACTGCTTACATGGACCTGTGTATGGATTGAACCTCCAGATTATCCAGGAAAGTGTGAACATTATGTTCCATCACTCCCCTTAAGCAATCTATTATTTGATGGTTAGAATATGTATTCTGATTTTTGGATCATAAAGCATGCTCAAGGGAGGATTCAATTAATCACTCATCCTAATAATTATTAGGGAAAAAATCTTGGACCCAATCATATGCTTACACTAAAATAAACACCAGATGGATGAAAATAAAAGAGAATATGGGTAGATATTTTAATCTTATGTGGATGACCCATTTCTCTGATATAAAGTCCAAATGTTTCAAGGAGAAGGTAAATATGACAATTTTTGAAATTTTCAGTGTGACAAAAGATATAAAAAAGAATCTTGGAACACTGAAAAAACAAAATTAAATTTAAAAAGAAATACAAAGTATTTTAGTATTAATATTAAAATATTTAATATAAAATATTTAAAATTACTATTAATATTAAAGTATTATTATTAAATATTGATAATATATGAAAGAAAACAAATGCACAAAAATGGCCCTACAGATTTCTGAGAAAAAAGATAACAAACAGGAAAAATGTGCAAAGGTATAAACCAAATATTTAACAAAAAAACTTAAAAATCTGGTCAATCATTATATAAAAAGATCTTCAACTTTTTATATATCTTGAAAAAATTTTTAAATTATTAATTTAAGTAATATAATTATGAATATTTTAAAAATACTAACCAGTGATATTTTCCTTATTATGCCAAAATTAACAAGAAAAAATGGATAAATTGGATGTTCCTTGAAGTCTGGGGAACCAGCATTGCTCTCTATGTGCTATTACTGGAATGTACGGAACAGCCCATCCAGAAGGCATTTTAGCTAAGGGTATCAGTGTGACAATGTGCACGTTCTGTGAAGTCACAGCCCTGTGTACATGCATTTATACTAAAGAGAGAACCAAAACTGCATAACAGTTACGCAAGGGGAAGAAGGTTCATTACAGTCGATCAGTTTCTGAGAAACGAAACCAGGTATCAGAATTCTATGACTCGATTTATATAAAATGCTACACAAACCAACACATAGACATATGTACATAGAAAGATGTCCATAAGCTATTCACTAAATTGTTTATCTCTGTGAGGTAGAATTTACTTGTCACGGATCTTTTAATAATTCATGTACTGTCTGGTAATGGGGAAGATAATAAAGTCATTTTCTTAAAAAAAAAATATGGGGGCACCTGGGTGGCTCAGTGGAATAAGCCGATGCCTTTGGCTCGGGTCATGATCTCAGGGTCCTGAGATCGAACCCCACGTCAGGCTCTCTGCTCCGCAGGGAGCCTGCTTCTTCCTCTCTCTCTCTGCCTGCCTCTCTGCCTACTTGTGATCTCTGTCTGTCAAATAAACAAATAAAAAATATATATATATGGTTATCACCTAAGCGTGAAGGAAAGAGGGTTTCCTAGAGTCAGGATATCTAGTTGTAGCTGTGTGACAAGGAACAAGCCACTTAATACTCATAGACCTCAGGTCCTCTCATCTGTAAAATGTGGGTATTGGACCATATAGGCACTGTTAATGCTAACATAGACAAATTCGCTCTCGGGACTGACTCGATTGAGTTGACTCAATAGGAAGTCCATTACTGCCCCATCTGTGCGAAACCGTGCCTTAGGCGCCCTCTTCTGGTCCTTCTGAGAATAGCAGGAGCAGGTTCTTCGCAATGGACCAAATGCCTTCCTCCAGACTACTAAACTTCAACCCAGCACAGTTAGGTCCCTGGCGCTGGACCAGAGGCCTTGCAGGTGATATAGATGAAATACCCCTAGTCTCTACAGCTATCTTGAGAGTCCCTTGATTGTATAATCTGGGTTCATCCAGAAAATTATTTTTTTTCCCTCCATATGTGATTTGCCATCTAAATTCCTGGGTCTGTCTCACCCACTCTGTTCAGATTGCAGATTCAAGCAAATCCAGGAACTTCAAGGGAAAACTCACAAGGTCTCTGGGACCCTTGCAGGAGAGGTTTCCGAAGCACTTCAGCTTCCCCGGAGAAGAAGAAGATGCCCTCCCAAAGCATGCAGCTGTTCCTACTGCTGAGCTGTGTAGCCAGCACTGAAGTCCTGGGAGGTGAGTATCAGTCATTCAGCTGGAAGTGAGCCGACGGCCACTGTTCGAGAGACACATTGACTCAGCCCTCCACTCGCCCCACATGATGTTTAGGTGCTGCAGGCAATAGGTATCAAAAGACAGGAATGAAGGACAAGGTCATGCGGGGAAAATCACAAGGACTGTAGAATCAAACAAATCCAAACTTGTGTGGTTGTGAGTCATAGGGAAATTATCAACTCAATGTCAGTTATGATCATTATTTTACAAGTTTCTGGTGAAAGGTGGAGATAATGTATTTAAAGCACCTGTAACCTAACAGTTGGTGAGCAAGAACTAGAATTAGAGCTCCCCAACATTCATGCATCATTTTCCCATTTGAACATACCAGCAATTTTGGCTTGCAAGGGACTTGGAGCCTCATTGGAGAGATGGGTCCTACACCCATGTAGACCCAGCATCAAGTACAAAGTAACATGTCAACAAGGTGGGAATCAATACCCTAAGATCTTCCAGCAGAGAAAGCGGGAAGAAAACTATACGCATGAGCTAAAAATACTATCATAGAACATCCGACGTGGAAAGAAATAGAATGTCGGCACATCTTGTATAATGCCTTTGTTCTGATTATGAAAGAGCTGGGGCCCAAAGGAAGTCAGGACTTGCCCAAGATCACATAGCAAGATTACGTGATATTCTGGCTCCCGGTCTGGGGTGCCTCTCATAGTCCCATGTGACCCTGTGAGGGAAACAATGCCTGAACATGTATATAATCTGGGAAATACTTTGGCTGAGAGGAGATGCATTGGGAGGAAAAAGGAAGAGAAGCAGTGTTCTTCAGGCTTCATGCTGGTGTCCGTGGCTCAAGGTCTGTGGTCCTTGCCTTAGCCCCCTTTGTGCTCAAAGTCTCTCTACCCTCCACCGCACGCCAACTGCCAGCCACCAGTTCTCTCAATCTTTATGGTTGCTTGGCACCTGGGGGATTCAGCCACTTTCTCTGAGCCATGCTAGATTATGAAAGAGGCAGCCCCCAAGCCCTCCTGTGGAGCCACCTAACCAGAGAGTTAGCTCCCTGTTGTTTCTGGTTCTGGCTTCCCTGCAGGGACTTGAAATTCACCCAAGCTAAACCCTATGAGTGAGAAACCAATCACCCTACTCTGGAACTTCACTAAAGCCCTCTGGTTTCTGTCCCTCAGAGGTGATAGAGCCAGGACATGCCCACCAGTCACTCCACTGCTCCTGCACAGATCCCGCTCCCCGCTGTAGAGACTTTCTGGAGTTGCTGCATGGGAAGATCCAGCTGGATAGGGCTGTGGGGCTAGGTCATTAGAGCCCTCCTTGCTAGCCAGAGTAGGGAGCTTATCTAAAAGCACAGGAATTCTGGGCGCCTGGGTGGCTCAGTTGGTTAAGCCACTGCCTTCGGCTCAGGTCCTGATCCTGGAATCCCAGGATCCAGTCCTGCATCAGGCTCCCTGCTCAGCAGGGAGTCTGCTTCTCCCTCTGACCCTCCCCCCTCTCGTGCTTTCTCACGCACTCTCTCTCTCTCTCTCTTAAATAAATAAATTAAATCTCTAAAAAAATAAAAGCATAGTTAGTCCCTAGAGATTTATAGGCACGGATGAAATAGAACAGGAGAATGGGGCAAACAAGGGACAGTGGTGTCATCTGAGTTGGGAGAGATGAAATGCTCGCTGTGTGACAAGAGTCTGTGGACATCTTCTAGGAGCAGGAGGAGCCCTGCACTCATGTCTAGCCTTGGAGCGCAGCCCCAGGGTCACGAAGCCCAAACGTACTAGGCTAGCATTCCCTTCATCATCTAGCCCCTCAGCACTGCCAGTCATCTCCTTGCTTCTTGAACCTTCAGATATGGTGACATGGCCCCCTCACTAAGCAACTAGCAGGAAGAGATTGTGCTTCTCTCTGTCACAGTTTCCTTAGCTTCCAGGCCTAATGATTCTCCTTCTCCTTTCCACCACGCTTGCCTGAAAGATCCCCTCTACTTAAGGCAAACTTCAGTGTTCACTCTTGCTCTGCACATCTTGTGAGCTCTTGCCCCCATTCCTCTGCTCGCACACGCCCTTGGCCTAACATGTCCCTTCACTACTGACTCACAGCCTGGCTCACCCATCTTCGATTCCATCCAAGTTGCCATCTAACCTATCCTGTGTCCCTCTGGCCCAAAACACCACTCCTTCCTTGTAATGCCTAAAACTGCCAACTTGTGCCCCTCATCCACTCTGGTGCTGCTTGAATTGTGGCCGTTTGACTTATGACCAAAGTGAGGATTCTGCCAGTTGCTGAGTATGTCTGTTCCAGTTGTGCATTCCATAACCGGGAGAGCATCCCAGGGTGGGCTGGGGGTCCCACCAGGCTTGCTGTCAAACTCCTAGCTAAAACCCCATGGTCACCTGAACCTCCCTAAGGGTCTGCTCTGACAGACCACAGTGATGTTTTGAGTCTCCTGGAATGAGTCTCCCAATTCAGAACCAGTGTCCAGTGATCTCAAAGAATCCAGTTGTCTCCTTTTCTCCAATGCACACGTAGCCTTATAAAGACCATAGTTCCCTTTGGAGAAGGCTGAGAGAAAGATTAACAGCACAAAGATTGGGGAGCATGGCAGAGTCCTTCCTCAGGGCACCCAGCCTCCCCATCATTCTGAAAACTTGACAGCATGAGACATGATTGTTTTTGCCATCCTAACTTGTGATGCCCTTTGATGTCTCTGCAGAAATCCTCATGAGACCCAGCTGTGCCCCTGGATGGTTTTACTACATGTCCAACTGCTATGGATACTTCCGGAAGCTGAGGAGCTGGTCTGAGGCTGAGGTAAGAAATCTTGCCCCACGCTTGGACAGGTACCTCTAAAGCCAGGGGCCACCCAGAGCTGCTGGTCTCATGTGACTCAGAATTAAGGGTCCTTCCTTGACATTCTGAGGAGTCATGTGGCTGCTGAAATGGGGAGAAGGAGATGATGTGTTCCTCTCATTCAGTTCTCAAAGCATTGCTGGGGCCTGCGCTCTACACCTAGACCCTAGATGGGCCGTGAAGACATAAGAATGAACAAGAAACAGCCATTACCCTCAGGGAGGTCACTGTCCAGAGGAAGGACAAATACACAAACAAGAGAATAAGAAGAATAAGACCTTTAGAAAGAATCATTGAATTGCTGTACCTGATTTACCAGAAAGACCAGAGTGCAGACAGGCCTGGGGCATGGTCTTCAGAAACCCCTGACAGAAAGTGAAGCAGACTAAACAAATGAAAGGCTTCACTGTCTATACCACCCAACAAATGTACTGGTTTTGTTTCACTGAGGCTTTGTCTAGAAGATACCCAAGTAGCCACTCTACCTCAGAGGATTGTGGGGAGCTAGTGCTGCTGTCTCTCTGGGTTGTGGTTGTTGAACTGATGTGACTGGTTGAGGGCACATTATGGGGAAATGTGGTGTGATCCGGGCCCAGAATGGCCTCAGATTTCTGTATATAACTAACTCAGCAATGACAGAGCACTTGCCAAGTGATAGCTATTGGGGATACAAAGTCTTCTGTGGCCTTAAAAAGTGCAGGATTGGGGTGCCTGGGTGGCTCAGTAGGTTAGGGCCTCTGCCTTTGGCTCAGGTCGTGGTCCCAGGGTCCTGGGATTGAGCCCCGCATAGGGCTCTCTGTTCAGCAGAGAGCCTGCTTTCCTCCCCCCAGCCCCCTCCCTCTGCCTGCCTCTCTGCCTACTTGTTGATCTCTGTCTGTCAGATGAATGGGTAAAATCCTAAAACAAACAAACAAACAAAAAGTGCAGGACCAGTGCAAGATTGTGTGGCATTTAAACAGAACATTTCCATGCAGTGTGAGCATGACTGATTCTCCAAGATCACACCCAGAGTAACTAGTGGAACAAACCCAGGGAAGTTAGCCCTAATGCAATGCTTTCTGGGCTTATGTGGATGATAGTTACAGAGAGAGAGAGCAAGCGAGGAAGAAAGAGAGAGAGAGAACACTAAATGAAGAAGGGGTCTCCCAGACCCTGTTCGATGAAATAAAGAAAGCTGATGGAAAGCAATGAACTTTTCCTCAATTCTTGAGAAGCAACTTGAAGAAATCTTGGAAGGCCACCCATACTGCCTGTCTCCAGAAATTCCAACATGAATTCTGCCAACACAAAGGGGAAGATACCTGGGGCACTTGGGAGTAATATAGACGTGAGTTCAATCATAACCGTGCATTACAGAGTTAAGTCATACCTCACTTGACTGGTTTTCTTGTTTTAAAATGGGGATGACAATTCACCCCATGGGCTTCTAAGAAGGATTCCTTAAAATAACTTGCAAAGAGTGTAGGGCACATGCTAAGTACTCCGGTGAGGTTCTCAAGACAAAAACAGTCCACAAGATTGATCTGGGGCCTTAGCAGAATTAACCAGTTGCTCCTGATCAGAATGCAGAGAAAGTGCTGGAAAAGGACCCGACAAACCTTTACCATGGCCACTGCTGCTAGCTTGACTAGTTGCCAGTACTGAGGGCCGATCTCAGTTCCCGAGAGCCCTGGTATGGAAGGGACCATGAAAATGGTGGGTACATCTGATCTTGGACACAAGAGGCAGAGAGGCCTGGGTTCCAGGCCCAATTCCCTCACTACCAGGAGTCGGAACTTGGAGGAAAACTCACTGAACCACTTGGAGCTCGTTTCCCCTTCTGTCCCAGGGACCCCTGGTGACTGGCACTCTCAGTAAATGCTGACTGGTTCTCTGACTTCCATGCCTCCCAAGTTCAAAAGTCAAATGGAATTAGGGGTCCGGAAGCATCCTGGTGTTGTGAAGCGGTTGGCAAATGGGAGGCCTGCACAAACATTCGACTCTAACCACGTCTCGTGGTGAACAGGGTACCAAAGGGAGGCACTAGAATGGCAAGCACAGCCACAGCCACGTTTTTATTCAATTAAGTTGTACCATGAAGGCAGCTCCAGTAATACAACCACCAAAGAGCATGAAATAAGTGTGTATCTCTATCGAGCTATAAGATACACATATGTAGAAGTTTGTCTTATCTCACTGAACAGTAAGTTTCTGGCTAGGGACCGGTTATGCCACGTCTTCCATCCAATACCTGAAACAAAAGGGGATTATCATTCAGGAAGTGATAAGAAAAGTCCAGATCACGTTCTCTTGCATAGGAACGAAGGCAGCATCTTTGAAGAATAAGAATTTGGGATCAAAAGAGACATATAGCAGTAAAACAAATTTGGGTCTGGAGCTGAGAGTTTTGAAAGTTGCAACAGAGAGATAAGATAGTTCCATGCTCCCACACTGGCCCCCGGTCTGGTTTAATTGGGATGAAAATACTGAAAACCCCAACGAGATTAAATCCCGTGGCTACCACTGAGGAAAAGCAAACAGACGGGCACATTTATCTAGAATGAGAAAGTCATGAACACAAGATCTGCAATTCTAAACCAACATCTGCAGTGTCTCCCCTCTCCTGGAGGAAACATCACAGATTTTTGGACAATCCACACTATTCCTATCTGGTACCAAATAAAGATAGGGTACAGAGCACTGTTCACAATTTACAATGTACTATTCTTGTGCAAGATAGGACCAGAATCATTTCATAATAATTTAATAAATAATAAATAATGTAAAAATAGGATGGACATTGAACTTGGGAGTTAGGCATACCTGAGCTCTGTTCTTGGGCAACTCAGTCTGACACCCTTTTCTGATCATGCATTTATCCACCATAAACTGCAGGTGGGTTCTACTTCCTGAGACCGGCGTGAAGATTCAGTGGGGGTAGCATGTGTGAGGTGCTCATCATTTTGGAGGTTGTCCATGAAGAGCACTGTCTTATTGTCTCTGCTGTGAGACGCATCCTGATCATGTCTAAACACCTCCGAAATCAGTGTTCCCTTAAAGAAAGTGGTGCTGATTTTTTTCTCTCTTTTCTAGTAGGACATGAAATAGGGCACATTTTATAATCAGTGATTTCTGAGGTTTGTTGAAATGCAGAATTAGAATATTTAATTATAGCCATTATATCCCTACACAACTCCATTGCGTAGCAGAGTGATTATTTCTTCGACTTTTCAGATAAGCGTTGTGAGCCCCAGAAAGATCATGTGACTTGATGACCCCAGACCAGGAGGACCCCAGGCACGTCCACTGACCCTAAAGCTCACGACCTTGCCTCCAGCTGCCTCTTCCTCTGAGACACCACACTTGGGGCAATAGTGTTTTCTCCTCTGGAGACAGGCAGCGTCATGGGGTGTAAATCTCAACTTCTGGAGCAGGTGGGGTTGCGCACTCCCTGTCGCTTGGTGCACTAGGGTTCGGGGGTGAGGATGACGCTTTTAAAACTCAAGAGATGATTAGCATGACATCTGGCCCACAGCTCGAGTGTCAGTCCTACGGAAACGGAGCCCACCTAGTGTCTATCCAGAATGCAAATGAAGCCTCCATGGTAGCAGACCACATAATTGGCTACCAAAGAATCCAGCCCGTGTGGATTGGCCTGCACGACCCAGAAAAGGTAACATCAGACTTGGCCCACAGATGCCCCCTGCAGAAAGCCCAATAGATAGCCCCTAGCCTGGGAAATGGCCTCCAGCTCTACTGACAGGGGCACAGGTTGTGGGTCCTTCAGTCACTGCCTCCGATCCATAGAGGCCAAAGCCTCAAGCTGCGGGTCTCCCTTCTGTCCCTCTGTGGAGGAAGTTATTTCAGTGGCATCATTTTATAGAACTTCTATCTAAATAAATTCCTTCCAAATCTTAGAACACCCCATGACCGGCTTTTCAGAGCCTTAAAAAAAGTTTGTAAGTATATATAGGTATATATACTTATATATATGTGTGTGTATATATATATATATACACACACATATATATATATATACACATACATATATGTATGTATGTGTGTATATATATATACACACATACATATACACACACATACATACACACACACACACCCCTGTTAGGGGACCCAGCTTAATAATAATACCCATTAGATCTTGAGTTAAAGTTAGGAACTTCCAGCCAAGCTTTTTCCTAGATGCTACTGTGTTTTTCATGTCATCTGTAACTTTTTTCACTAGGCCCTTGTTTCACTCTCCATCACTACCTCCTTGTAAAGAATGGCATGTGAGGTCTTTGGGCTGGTCGCAGAGGTCTCTATGTGGCACCTGCAGTTTACAGATTCTTCATGGTGCTTCTATCATTAACCCAAACAGACATCAGAAACACAAAAAGAAATCTCCTGTTTCTTGCCAAAACTTTGCCATAGATGTTGCCAGTATTTTATACAATTCATTATACATTTTTATGTATTCACATTGCTACCAATCAAAACTCTCTCCTTCAGAGTCCAGACAAATATTTACATCTATTTATACCAGATTTGTTTGGTAATTTAATTTTCTACATTCATAACTGAAGAGAGTAAATAGCTCATAAAACCCTTTAAAAATTTGTAATATCTCCAATTATCAAAGAAATGCAAGTTAAAATAGCAATGTAATTTGACTTGTCAGATTACCAAGCTTTTGCTTAATTATTAGTTGTTATTAATTATTAAGCTTACCCTTAATGCCTAATATTTTAGGGTTATAAAGAAATTGTTCAGTAGATGGGGATTTAAATCCCTACAACCGAAAAGTGTTTGGAAAGTAGTTTGACCATGTATATCAGTACCCTCAACAAATCGATGTCTTTTAACCCCTTCATTCTGCTTCTGGGTTTCTATCCTAAGAAAGTAAGTTTAAGTACAGAAACGGCTCCAGAAACAAAGCTGTTCATGGCAGTATTCTTTATAATGAGAGTAAGTTGGAAACAATGTAACTATCATCAACAGAATTAAGACAAATTCTAGTATATCATTACCATCTGAAAAAGTTTAGGAAGCAAGATGCACCGTTGAAGAGGTATTTTCAAGATCATCACATATGTTAGCACATAAAAATACTGTGATCCAGAAAAACATTTACACCAGGAGGAAATCGGCCAAAATGTTGGCGTTTTACTCTCACTGATTAAATGGGGTGAGTTTTCCATGTTCCATTCTGGTGCACATTTCTGGGCTTCCCCAGTTTTTGCAGTGACACATTTTTACAAGTTTCCAAATGGCTGGAGGGGAGCGCCCAGCAGGGAGGCCTGCAGACTGACTGTCTTCCATCTCTGGTCACCGGCAGAGACAGCAGTGGCAGTGGATTGATGGGGCCTTGGATACATACCGGAGCTGGTCTGGAGCATTCCAGCGTGGGAACAAGTACTGTGCAGAGATGAGCGCCAAAAACAGTAAGTTCTCCCACACTGCCCGTTGCCTCTTCCTGAATCCCAGCTCCTGCACTTCACCTATAAGAGCAAAAACGGACATCCGCTCCCCGTCCCCCTGTCTGCACCAGCGACTCTGTTTCTACAGGACAGCGGTCTTGCTGCAGACATGGTGGACCAACCTTCAGTCAGCTGTGACCATTTCATAAGCCTGGCCATACCCAAGGACCAGCTGTTCAGTTATTTACTTTATATGTTCTTTAAATCCACTCACTTTTTCCCTTAAATACATTTATTTTTTAAATCCTACTATATTCAAGCCATGAGTGAGAAAGATGTCACACTGTAGAAAACCCAGACTACCAGGTGCAAAAATAGAGGACCCTTTGCTGGCTTCTTGATGGTTAGGGGTGCCCAGGAGACCTCCTCTTTGCCTGAATTCTGCTCTTTTGTTTGTTGCCCTGAGTTTTGTCCCCAGAGTGCAGGGCCCAGAACCTCAGAGGCAGGCTATGCAAATTCACATGAGTCTCCTTCTTTCTCTTGCTTTCATTCCTTGCTTTTTATGTTAATAAAGTAGAGTTTTCGGGGCACCTGGGTGGCTCAGTGGGTTAAGGCTCTGCCTTCAGCTCTCATGATCTCAGGGTCCTGGGATTGAGCCCCGAATCAGGCTCTTTGCTCAGCAGGGAGCCTGCTTCCCCCTCTCTCTCTGCCTGCCTCTCTGCCTACTTGTGATCTCTCTGTCAAATTTTAAAAATAAATAAATAAATAAATAGAGTTTTTGACCTTTGTACCTATGACATTTGGGGCTGGATAACTCTTCGTAATGGGGGCTATCATCGTAGGTTTAGGATACCCTGGTCTCTAATCATCAGATGTCAGTAGAATCGCCCCTCCCCCACCACAAGTTGTTTCCACCAAAAATGTCTCCAGACATTGCTAAATGTCCCTTAGGGGCAAAATCATTCGTATTTGAGAACCACAGCAGGTAAGTGGTATGGAAGATCTCCGTTGTAAAACAAGAAAACAGATTATCAAAGATAAAAGAGGCTACTTGATGCCAAAGACAACATCCCGGTGGGTTTAAAAGGTCTCAAGGTGTCACCAGGCAGGAAGTGAGCCTGGGAAAGGACTGGTCTGAGGACTCAGGGACATGAGGCAGGGTGGCTCTCATATGAGGCATAAAGCTTATGTGTACAAAAAAGAGCGGGAAAATTTTCCTACAGCAAAGAATGAATGATAGACAGAAGGCACAAACTCTAACACCAAGTCTAGACCCTTCATGATAAGAGAGTCTCCTCACAGATGAAGGAAGGACTTCTACAGACTTGTAGAGAACACAGTCACTGCTGTGAAAGACTCAGGACAGCCCAGATGGAAGAAACACAAGTGAGACCAATAGGTAGAAGCTAACAAAATGTGAATTTCTGTCTAAATTAAGGGAAAAAATTTTGAACAATTAGCACTACCCAAAAATCGAATGGGCTACCCCCAGGAAGTAGTGAGAATCCCATCACTAGAGTTAACCAAGTGAAAGTAGACAACTATAGCTGCTAAAAATGCTTCTAAAGAAGCTCCAAGGTGCAAAGAGAATCGATTGAGGAACACTTTTAAAATACAAATTCCAGGCATCATTTTGGACCTACAACATCCGCAGCTCTAGGGCTGCAGGCTGGACCAGCTTTGGGGAAGCCATGGACCAGATAGATGCCCTCCAGAGTCCTTCTCCTGACTGAGATTTCAACAGGACCAAGTTCTCAAACACAAGTCTTTCTTTCCCATTGGTCCATGTTCATAGGGGCAAGTTCCCAGGAACCAAGCCACTTGAGTGGGACCTGGAAACCCGACGTCCTCCTGAGAACACTGATCTTTCAGACTCTCTTCCTTTCCTGGGCTCACTAAGCCCAGCTCTGAGCTGCCAGAATACAGGTGCTCAAGCCAGAAGAGCACAAGGAACAAAACAAGGATTAGTGAGAAACTGGTGGAGGAGAGAATTTGAGAGAGACTTCCCCTAACGCCATCAGTGTCATTTTATATTTGTGTAACAGATTTAGCCCCACCAATTCAGGGGCTGAATTTTTTCTTTAAGACTCAAAAGACTAATGTAAGACTAATGCACCAAAACACAGCCACACACACACATCCCATGTGTGATGGGACTTGTTCCTCTGTCAGGTCTTTTTTGAACGACCCTTCCGGGGCATTTTGTTCCATTGGTTCTTCTCCCACCCTCTCTGACTCCCTTTCTGCAGCACAGTGGGACTCTCTTGTGACTCTGGCAAATCGCACTTCCAGCACTTTCTGACATTTCTACCAGTCCTCTCTGACACCTTTAATAACAATAACAAGGGTATTACTATTTAGAGAGAAATTTCATATCCACTGGAGTTGGGGTCAAGATCATGGGCTCTACATTCTGAATGCCTGGGGTAGGATTCCAGTTCCTCCATATAGCTGTGTGGCCTGGAGCAGATTTCCTACTTCTCTGTGCCTCAGTTACCCCTCCATAAAAAGGGCAAACCAAAAGTGCAAATTACCTAAATACGTACAAGGGGAGGTGCTTCTCCCAGTGTGGGATAAGCTCGTGGTTCTCAAAACCTGGAGGGGAGGGCTGTGGTCGCCTCCACAGGAAGGAGGAGGCATGAGGGTGGACCCGCAGGTCAGAGGCAGGCAGATGTCCAGACTCCCCCTGTGCGGCACACCCCACGCTGTGACCAGTGACTCTGTGCGTGACCACAGCTGGACCGCTGCTCAAAGACATTTCACTTTCAAAAGACCACCTCCTCCTTGCTCTGGGTTCTTCTTTATAAAAGGATGGCCTGACTGGGCCGTGACTGGCTCTGCGGCTTCCAATTCTTTGATTTTCAAACAGGCGCTGCTTAGTGCCTCAGCTGTGAACTTTGGAGCAATCACCATCACATCCTCACAGCACCCTGTTTCACACACAAAGGACGCCCACTTTTTGTGGATACGTGTCAAGCTCTGCCTTCCCTCAGAAGGGAAGCTGGCATGGGGCTTCCGCAATTGTAGGTGACATTTAAATTATTTTTCTTTCCAGGAACAAAGTTAGTACCGGTAGGACTATCTGGTTCTCCAGAGAGACAGAAGTTACGGGATGCACATGTAGACAGAGAGATTTCTTTCAAGGACATGGCTCCTGCGGTCGTTGGGCTGGCAAAGCTGACATGCACAGGGTGGGCCCGCAACTAGAGACCCCCACAACCACTCATGTCGTGGTCCTGCATTGGAGGCACTTTGGACACAGAATTCTTTGCTCCTTGAGGAAACTCCATCTTTTCAGTAGATGATTTCCCCGCATTATGGAGGGTCCTCTGCTTTACTCAGAGTCCACTAACTTAAATACTAATCACAGCTAAAAAAAAAAAAAAATCCCTCACAGCCACATGTAGACTGGCGTTTGTCCTAACACCTGGGCACACACCCCAGCCCAGGCGACACATGAAATGAACCATGGCAGTACCTTCCCCGGGATTCCAGGCAAAACCCTCAGGTGACTCGGGTACATGCAGTACAGATCCAGATGGATTTCACTGTTTATTGTCTTGCAGATTTTTTGACCTGGGAGAGCAATGAATGCAGCAACCGCCAGCACTTTGTGTGCAAATACCGGCCATAGAGTGAGCTTCAAGGCTGTGCCCACATCGTGCAAGCCCCTGTCCCCTTCCCTGTGTGCATACTGGCTGCATCTCACCATCATCTCAGAGTAAACATAACAACTGGGGCCCCTGTTGCACTCACTGTTCTAGGCTTATTAGGGGCCAAGTCCTCAACACTGGTATGACAGTGGCTTCTAGCTCTAAAGTCACCCCAGGATGTGTCTCATGGTCCTCTGCTTTCCTCCTCCACAATCTGGTTGTCTCAAAGTGGGGAGGGGACTGGCAAAGTAGCCGGGAGTTGGGTGGTCAGGGGTAAAGGTTTGAAGGCAGGAAGAGGAACCTCAGGAATGAGCCTCCAGCCCCCTTCAGCTTCTGCACCCCTCTGCCCTTTCTCTAGTGCCCACGTTCTCCTGCTCAGACACCTGCTCAGTTTTCCTTTCGCCACGGGGAATCTTTACCGGTAGGGTCCCTATTAGGCTGACATGGACCATCAATTCCAGGGCCATCTTTTAATAAATAGCTGTCTGCATAGAAGATTGCTCTGTTCCAGTTTGGTAGCAATGGGAATGAAAAAGTGAACTAAGACTCAGAAAACATAACCAGGTTTTCTTCATCTCTTTTCTCCAAGTCCCTGCCTTTCCTCAGAATACCTCCCCCCACCCCCACCCCCACCCCAGCCCTGGTCTGACCAGGGGAGAGAGGGAGGCCACGTGCCTGGCCAACCTCTGTGTGGGGGTGAATGGGTGGAGGTTATTTAAGCATGAGTACAGCAACTGAGGAGGGAAGACAAGAATCATAGCTGGTGCCCTGGAGCCGCCTTGGGCCTGATGTTCCTCTCTCCTCAGCCACTAACAACCCCGTCACCTTGCTCAAGTCTCTTTGCCTGGTGAGGTTTGAGATCCTCTATGAGAGGTTGCGCCAATACTCAGGAGGTAATTTTTCCCTCGTACAGATTTGTGACTCCCTAAGTCAGGAATCTACTTGGCCATGTAAGAAGAAATGATATGGACTTGACAATTACAGAAAATGTGGCTTTGGTGTGATCATATCTACATTTCTCAGAAGCACCAAAGAGGAGAGGACGTGTGGCCATGCAGTTCAGGCTGGGTGGATGGCCATTGGCTTCCCTCATGTTCCTCTGACAATCAGTCAACACGGAGTCTTATAGCCAAAACTGAGAATGCTCCCCTGCTCCCCTGTAACCTTAGCAGGCTGAGACCAGCTGTCACATGCTGGCTCAGAGAAGAGGGCAATGAGGAGAAGAGAAGTGAACAGACAGAACACTGGCCCTCTCAAGCAGCTCCCCCACGTCTTCCTCCCTACCCCCCCACACTTGTCACTCTTTTGGTAACCAAAGAGGAAGCCATCAGAAGTAATGTGTTGCTCCCTCTTCTTCTTCTTCTTCTTCTTCTTTCTAAGATTTTATTTATCTATTTGAGAGGGAGAGAGAGAGTATGAGCAGGGGGAGGAGCAGAGGGAGAGGGAAAAGCAGACTCCCTGCTGAGTTGGAAGCTGGTTGCTGGACTTAATCCCAGGATCCTGGAATCATGACCTGAGCCAAAGGGACAGCCACCCAGGGGTCCCTGTGTTGCTCCTTCTATGTATGAAAAGCTTATTAACCCACAGGATAAATGTCTTAATCATGGGAGCTCAGGCAAGATGACAGGCAGATGGGAAAAGCCATTCTTTCGAAGCTGATCATTAGCTTCAGCAAAAAAGCAGCCACTGACTCCTACGAGTGTTCTAGTCCAGCCACTGTCAGAGAAACAAACAAAGGTATCAGATTCTATATCAGAGATAGAAGATAAATCTGGAATGCGAGACTGATGGGAGCCATGTAAGAAATTTGTTGGATTAAGTGTCAGATCCTTTGGTATTTCCTGGAGGAATTAACAGAATGTAAAGGAAACGTGGATCACAATATCCCAAACAGGTAGGAGTTCTCAATGGCACATTGAGTTCCTGACTATGGCACATATGAGAGATAAAAGATACCATAGACCACCCGTGTCCCCTAATTCTTTCATCCTCTCCTGAGGAAAAGGAGCTCATGATAGCAAAGTAAAGAGAAACAAAATAAAAATCCAAAAAGTGACAACAGATATGCCAACTCAAAGTAAAATCTAAGAGTCATTCTGTAAACACATTAATTAAAAATATTTAAAATATGTTTAAACCAGTTCCAACCTAATAGTATCACCAACCTGAAACGCTCGTGGTGACGTAGCATTAAGCACCCTCCCTGAAATATGCGGGATGCCAACAAGTTGCGCATGCGCAGTGCAGAGTGCACTTCAGGACCCTCCAAAACAAGGAGAAGCAGCCATATGTCTTATTAGAAGGCTGGTCCTTGGCTAACTTTAGAGCTGTGTTGGCTTCCAGTTGTGCATATGGAATTTTAGTAATCTTTAATTATTCAGCGAGTAGGTTTATCATTCAACAGAATGTTATTTGAATGCGTGCTACGTGCTAAGAACTCGTTCCGGGGACTGCGCATTCACCAGTGGACAAACCAAATAAATCCCTTCCCGTTATAGAGCATACACTTCAGCAGGCGTGAGGAGTGAAGGGAGAAACTCAATTAACTAAATAAGTAAATAATGTCATATGAGAGGGTGGCAGGTGCTGTGATGGAGGTACGGACCCAGGAAGGGGTCCGGGAGTGGGCCTGGGTACGGACTGGTTGGTGCGTTCTTGGTCTGACACTGACAAGCCAGACTGTCTATGCAAAACAGGCAATTTCCTATTATACGTTACTCCGTGCCCCATGAGGAGGTACGGGCTTCAGGCAGAGCTTGACCAAGGGCTCATCAAAATTGCTAGAATAAGGTTTTCTCTCTGCACTTTTAGACCTCTTTTTGGTGGGAATAAACCTCATTATCCAGCCCCATCTAATTGCAAAATCGTCTGCTACAGCTCCAGTCCTCACCTTGGGAAAAGAGACCTATAGCCTTCAAAAGGAAGCCTCCAGATTAAGCCTCATTGGCCAACAATCTCCCGACATGGGTTGTGTGCTCAGTCCTCAGCCAATCAAAACAGCCAGGAGAGTGCGATATGGTGATTAACTTAGCCAGTGACAGCATCTGTGATTCCCCCTTGAGTCCACGGCTTAGGCAGCTTCCCCTACAGGACAGGGCCACGACTAACAGATACAGTGCCTTTGTGGGAACTAAACTGGATCTTCTGGGGAGACACTGCCCTATGGCCCCACAGGACAAAAGCAGGCTGGAATTCAGCCTCCGACTTGCCCCCTTCACTGTGTATATTTGTGCAGTGCACAAACTACACCACCTTTCTCTGTGGCCTGGCTGACACATGCTGGTCTCTGCCTTCGGGCTGAGGGCCATCCTTTGGGAAACTCTGTCCCAAGGCCCCACTATTGGACTTTAGAATCAGGTGTCTGAACTGAGACTGGAGGCACATCTGATTCGAGAAAGACAACAATCAGGTGGATATTGTGTCCCAAGATGTGCTCAATCACATAAGACTCCAGCCACAGCCTGGGGTGGTTTATTACAATGGGGAGAGCAAAGTGCTTGGAATTAAGCCACTCCAGATCTCATGGACCCTGCCACAAACTAGCTGTATTAGAGGGAGCCTGAAGCCTTCATTTTCTTCCTCAGGGATTTGAGGATTAAGTTAGTTAAAATATGTAAAATTGTTAGGAATGCGGCCTGACCTAAGAGCTTAACAAATGTCATTGTCCTTTCTGTGAGCTGTCATAATGAACTGCCTGACTGCAGGATACCAAGTAACGCCCTCTGCAGGAGCATGGAAGGACAACTATAGACGAGAGACCTTGGATTCCAGAAAATTCTGTGTATGTGTCTGCCTGGCATTGCACGAACAAGCACATAGGAGGCAACGCAGACACAGGATAGTGAAGGAGGGGCACACCAAGCGTTAATTTAAAAACTTAATACACACTTCAGTCAGACTGACTATAATATCTGAAGGCTTTGTATTCACTAGGTAAATAAGAGCAGAAGAAAGTAACCTGAGGGCATGAAGATTAAGTCAGAAACCATTTATTTTAAGGGTAAATATAGGAAGCAATCTTTGTGATCTTGGGTTAAATGTCTTGGACTCTAAGCAAAAACCATAAAAGAAAAAAATGAGAAACTGTACTTCAAAATTTAATTCAAAACAACAGCAACAAAACCAAATGTGATGTGGCAATAAATCCTCTAGAATGGCTAAAATGAAAAAGACTCATAATACCAAGTGCTGGTGAGGAGACACAGTGGCCAGAGCCCTCAATTAGATATAGCTGTGGGAACGCACAAGGGTGCTGTCCCTCTGGAAGACAACTGGGCACTTTCTTTCTTTTTTTTTTTTTTAAGATTTTATTTATTTGACAGACAAAGATCACAAGTAGGCAGAGAGGCAGGCAGAGAGACAGAGGAGGAAGCAGGCTCCCCAGCAAGCAGAGAGCCCGATGTGGGGCTCGATCCCAGGATCCTGGGATCATGACCTGAGCCGAAGGCAGAGGCTTTAACCCACTGAGCCACCCAGGAGCCCCTGGGCACTTTCTTATAGAGTTAAACATACTCACCATATGACCCAATAGTCCTTTCCTGACTATTTACTTAAGAACAAGAACACATGTCCACAGAAAGGCCTATATGCTATTGTTAATTACATTTTATTTTGTGATAGTTTAATCCATATGGCACAAAACTGGGAAGAACCCAAAGGTATTGACTCATCTACTGGTGAACAGATAAACAAATTGAGACATATCCGTACAATGGACTATTGATCGGTGGTAATGGGAAACCAACTATGGATACACATAACATGGACAGATCTCAAAAATTATCATTCTGCTATGAAAAAGAAGCCAGACACAAAGGACTACATTCTGTAAGCTACAATCCACTTATCTGAAACTCTAGAAAAGGCAAAACTATAGTGACAGAGGACAGAGCAGTGCTGGCCAGCAGCTGTACGTGGGGAAGGGGGTTGGAGGCAAAGGACCACGGGGAAATGCTTTGGGGCAATGGAAAGTTTCCAGATCATGGTTGTTGGGGTGGTAACACAATGGCCTACAGCTGTCACCCATCACACTATACACTTAAAAGGGGTTAATTTAAAATATATAAATTAGACCTCAATAAAAGTGCCTTAAAGTTATGGAAAAACTTTTCCAAAAGGGATGGAAAGAATTCAGCTGGAAAGCCTGTTCAGTGACTTTCCAGCTTCTGCAAAGCAATAGAGCTGAGTTAGTCTCATAACATATCACCTTTGAAAAAACCCTAAATCCGGGGCGCCTGGGTGGCTCAGTGGGTTAAAGCCTCTGCCTTCGGCTCAGGTCATGATCCCAGGGTCCTGGGATGGAGTCCCGCATCGGGCTCTCTGCTCAGCAGGGAGTCTGCTTCCTCTTCTCACTCTGCCTGCCTCTCTGCCTACTTGTGATCTCTGTCTGTCAAATAAATAAAATCTTAAAAAAAAAAACCCTAAATCCAAACCTATTTATTTATAAAACCCCTCATGTTCATTTTCCTCACCTCAGTCTCCTCTCCCAGCCTCATCTCTATCAGACATATCAGGTCCTCTGTCATGAATATCCTAGAGCCCCTTCATCTGCTAACCGATGTCTGCATGTGCTTCCGACCAAGTGCCCCACCGCCCCCTTCAGGAGTCTCCTCTGGTTTTGCTAAGACTGTTTAAGAAGGCTTTTTCCTCCTCTAAATGCCAGAACATATGGCCCATCTCTCAGTTTCATTGCCATTATAAGTCTTTGTGACCTGGGCCACATGTCTCCTTTAAGCCTCAGTTTGTCTATAAAATGAGGGTCCTCAATTAAACTCAAATGCTTACAGGGTCTGGTTAGATATGAGTAAGTGAAGTGGCTTGGTGGAAAGCAATTTGAGCTAGAAAATTAGCAGTTACGTGAATTTCTTTCCAGCTATGTGTGAGCCAAACAGAGCAGGCCCACTGACCTTTGCCCATGGAGGCCAGTCCCTTCCAACTCCAACATCCTCTCTCTCTTTTTTTTAAGGTTTATTTGTTCATTTTAGTGAGTGAGAGAGTGTTTGTGTGAGTGGGGGAGGGACAGGGGAAGAGGGAGAGAGAATCCTCAAGCAGACTCCCTGCTGAGTGTAGAGTGCAACTGCACATGCAGAGGGGGGCAGTGAAGGAGGCTCAATCCCAGGACCCTGAGATCATGACCTGAGCCAAAACCAGGAGTCAGATACTTAACTGACTGATCCCCCAGGTGCCCCTCCAACATTCTCTTTTTCTGTTTCTGTCTGGAATTTTTGCATCCATGTTCATTAGGGATATTGGTCTATAATTCTCCTTTTTAATGGGGTCTTTGTCTGGTTTGGGGATCAAGGTAATGCTGGCCTCATAAAATGAGCGTGGAAGTTTTCCTTCCATTTCTGTTTTTTGGAACAGTTTCAGGAGAATAGGTATTAATTCTTCTTTAAGTGATTGAGTTCTAGTTTCAGAGCATTGTGATCTGAAAATATACAGGGAATGATCCCAGTCTTTTGGTACCAGTTGAGACCTGATTTGTGACCCAGGATATGATCTATTCTGGAGCATGTTCCATGTGCACTAGAGAAGAATGTGTATTCTGTTGCTTTGGGATAGAATGTTGTGAATATATCTGTGATGTCCATCTGGTCCAGTGTATCATTTAAGGCCTTTAGTTCCTTGTTGATCTTTTGCTTGGATGATCTGTCCATTTCAGTGAGGGGGTGTTAAAGTCCTCTATTATTATTGTATTATTGTCAATGTGTTTCTTTGATTTTGTTAGTAATTGGTTTATATAGTTGGCTCTCCCATGTTAGGGGCATAGATATTTAAAATTGTTAGATCTTCGGGACGCCTGGGTGGCTCAGTTGGTTGAGCGGCTGCCTTCGGCTCAGGTCATGATCCCAGCGTCCTGGGATCGAGTCCCGCATTGGGCTCCTTGCTCGGCAGGGAGCCTGCTTCTCTCTCTGCCTCTGCCTGCCACTCTGTCTGCCTGTGCTCACTCTCTATGACAAATAAATAAATAAAATCTTAAAAAAAAATTATTAAAAAAAATTGTTAGATCTTCTTGTTGAATAGATGCTTTAAATATGATATAATGTCCTTCCTCATCTCTTATTATAGTCTTTGGCTGAAAATCTAATTTGTCTGATATAAGGATCGCCACTCTTTATTTTGATGTCCATTGGCATGGTATATTGTTTTCCATCCCCTCACTTTAAGTCTGGAGGTGTCTTTGGGTCTAAAATGAGTTTTTTGGGGGCACCTGGGTGGCTCAGTGGGTTAAAGCCGCTGCCTTCGGCTCGGGTCATGATTCCAGGGTCCTGGGATCGAGCCCCACATGGGGCTCTCTGCTCGGCAGGGAGCCTGCTTCCCTTCCTCTCTCTCTGTGCCTGCCTCTCTGCCTGCCTGTGATCTCTGTCAAATAAATAAATAAAATCTTTAAAAAATAATAAATAAAAATAAAATGAGTTTTTTGCTGACAGCATATTGATGGGTCTTGTTTTTTTATCTGCTCTGATACCCTGTGTCTTTTGGTTGGTGCATTTAGCCCATTTACATTCAGGGTAACTATTGAAAGATACTAATTTAGTGCCATTGTATTGTCTATAAGGTGACTGTTGTTGTATATTGTCTCTGTTCCTTTCTGCTCTGTTACTTTTAGGCTTCCTCTTTGCTTAGAGGACCCCTTTCAATATTTCCTGTTGGGCTGATTTGGTGTTTACAAATTCTTTTAGTTTTTATTTGTCCTGGAAGCTTTTTTTAATCTCTCCTTCTATTTCCAGTGATAGCCTAGTTGGAATAGTATTCTTGGCCGCATATTTTTCTCATTTAGTACTCTGAATATACCATGCCAGTCCTTTCTGGCCTGCCAGGTCTCTGTGGATAGATCTGCTGCCAATCTAATATTTCTACTATTGTATGTTACAAACCTCTTGTCCCAAACTGTTTTCAGGATTTTCTTTTTATCTCTGAGACTTGTAAGTTTTACTATTAGATGACAGGGTGCCAACCTATTTTTATTGATTTGGGGGGGGTTCTCTGTGCCTCCTGGATTTTGATGCTTGTTTCCTTCCCCAAATTAGGGAAATTCTCTGCTATAATTTGCTCCAATATACCTTCTGCCCCCCTCTCTCTTTCTTCTTCTTCTGGGATCCCAATTATTCTAATATTATTTCATCTTATGGTATCACTTATCTCTCAAATTCTCCCCTCGTGGTCCAGTAGTTATTTATGTCTCTTTTTTTCAGATTCTTTATTCTCTATCATTTGGTCTTCTATATCACTAATTCTCTCTTCTGCCTCATTTATCCTAGCAGTAAGAGCCTCCATTTTTTTATTGCACCTCATTAATAGCTTTTTTGATTTCCACTTGGTTAGATTTTAGTTCTTTCATTTCTCCAGAAAGGGTTTTTGTTTCTCCAGAAAGGTATTCTATGGTATCTTCTATGCTTTTTTCAAGCCCAGCTAGCACCTTGATAATCATCATTCTGAACTCTGGTTGTGACATCTTACTAATGTCTGTATTGATTAGGTCCCTAGCCATCAGTACTGCCTCTTGTTCTTTTTTTGAGGTGAGTTTTTCTGCCTTGTCATTTTATCCAGATAAGAATAGATAAGTGAGAGAACAAAATACTAAATGGGTAGCAATTATCCCAGAAAATTATACACTAACCATTTCAGAAGAGACCTAAAACCAGGGGGTGGGGGGAGATAAGAAGAAAAAAAAACATATATATATATTAGAAACCACACAGTTGATTTTGGGTGTATTTTGGTCTGTTAGAAGAAACTGTCTCCCCAAATTTTAAAGAAAAACTTATACATACACAAAAATAAGGGTAAACATGATGAATGGATGGAATATGACTGTAAATATGAAAATTGAAAAAGATTCTAAAAAAGGAATTGATAAATAAGAAGTTGATTGAAAAAAGAAAAAAAAAGAGAATGTGACCAGACTGGGGACTAGAACAGAGCCATATGCTAGATTTAGGGTATATTTTGATCTGTTAGGAGAAACTGTATCCCAAAACTTTAAAGAAAGACAAACTTATATGTAAACAACAAAAAAAATAAGGTTAAATACAATGAAGAGATAGAATATGATTATAACAATGAAAATATAAAAAGATTTTTAAATAAAGTATTGACAAGATAAAATAGTTTAGAAAAGGTTAAAATAGGAAAGATAAAAAAATTTTAAATAGGATAAGAAAAAAATAAAATTTAAAAAGTTTAACTTTGAAAGACTAAAGAATCATGGGGAAAAAGCCATGAATTGTATATGCTACATTCCCTGAGCTCTGGAGTTCCATGGTTCTCATTGATTGGTGAACTTAGTCTTGGTTGTTCTTGCTGATTTTCTGGGGGAAGGGCCTGTTATAGTGATTCTCAAATGTCTTTGCCTGAGGTAGAATTGCACCGCCCTTGCCAGGGGCCATACTAAGCAATCTCCTCGGGTTCACTCTAGGGAGCTTTTGTTCCCTGAATGCTTTCCCTACAGCTTTGGAGGTCAGGGATGAAAATGGCAGCCTCCCTTGGGGCACCTGGGTGGCTCAGTGGGTTAAAGCCGCTGCTTTCGGCTTGGGTCATGATCCCAGGGTCGTGGGATCGAGCCCCGCATCGGTCTCTCTGCTCTGTGGACAGCCTGCTTCCTCCTTCTCTCTCTCCTCTGCCTCTCTGCCTACTTGTGATCTCTGTCTGTCAAATAAATAAATAAAATCTTAAAAAAAAAAAAAAGAAAATGGCGGCCTCCCAATCTCTGAACCTGAGGAGCGGAGAGCTCAGGGCTCTACTCCTCACTGCACTTTCAGAGAAAAGAAGTCAATCCCTACAGTCTCCCTGGTCTCTGACCATGCTCCAAACTCACCCAGCCTGTGACCAAGCATTTCTATCTCTGGCACATGGCCCCATTTGGAGTCTCCAAACCCAGCAGATTCCTGCAGCATGCTCCCATGACACACTTCCCAGAGCAGGAAGGTGAGTCTCCCTGGATCTGCCACTTGTGGTGTCCCTGCTGGAAGAGCAGTGGCCAACTGTGCCCACAGATCATGGTTTAAAGTAACTGTAAACTGAGAGCCCACCCCTCAGCTCCGTCTCTGTAGCTGGCTTCCCTACTTTGATACCTGGGAGCTCTGCCACACTCAGGTACCACCAGTCTTTCCGAGGGATCTGAGACCACACTTTTCCCACAAGGACTCCACCCCCGCTTAAACTCTGGAGTGACATCCTTCTGCAGAGCAGACTTCTAAGAGTTCTGATGTTGTGCTCCACTGCTCTACCACTTGCCAGGAGCTGGCCCTTCCCACCATGGTCTATCCTCCCACCTTGGATTCACTTTTCCGCATGTCCTACCTTCCAGTAAGTGGTCACTTTTCTGTTCCTAGAATTGCTGCTATTCTTTTCTTCAATCTCCTGTTGAGTTTGTAGGTGTTCAGAATGGTTTGATAGGGGGTATAGCTCAGTGGTAGGGCATTTGACTGCAGAATGATTTGATAAGTATCTAGCTGAACTCCTGGGACCAGACATAATTTAGGTCTACTAGTCCTCTGCTATCTTGTTCCTCCCCCCTAGCAATAAGTAAGCATTTAAAAAATTATGTTTCGGGACACATGGGTGGCTCAGTTGGTTAAGCGGCTCCCTTCGGCTCAGGTCATGATCCCAGCGTCCTGGGATCGAGTCCCACATCGGGCTCCTTGCTCGGCAGGGAGCCTGCTTCTCCCTCTGCCTCTGCCTGCCTCTCTGTCTGCCTGTGCTTGCTCTCTCTCTCTCTCTCTCTCTGACAAATAAATAAAATCTGTAAAAAAAATTAAAAAAAATAAAAAATTATGTTTCAATTTTCAATATGGTAAATTTTTTTTTTTTTGAGAGAGAAAGTGTATAGTAGGGGTAGGGGCAGAGGGAGAGAGAGAATCTTAAGAAAGTTCCACCCCCAATGTGGAGCCCAACATGGCTCCATCTCAAGATCCTGAGATCATGACCATAGCTGAATTAAGAGTTGGTTGCTTAACCGACTGAGCCCAGGCACCCTTCAATATGGTAAATATTAATAATTATAATCCATAAGTAATGCTCCTTGGGACCCTCAATAAGCTTCAAGAGTGCAGAGTAGAGGTAAAGCAAATAGTCCTTTAGGATAATATTCATCAGTTCCTTGACAAATAGAAGTATGTACACAGTGGTATTTCCCTGAAACTACTGCTGCTAAATAGAGCCTCATCACATATATTCATTCTAACTTATGACCAAGGTAACTTCAAATTCACAAAGAAAACTTGGGGGTGGACAACTGGGCTTATACTAAACCAGCTGCACTGCAGTCCTGCAGAACTCAATAACAACACAGCTTTCTATAGCCATACTTTCTACAACTTCTCAAAATAACAAAAATGAACACATTCATTAATAGACTCAAGAATATCTAGTCTCCCTGTAGCATATAAAAAGAAGCAAAATTATACAAAGTTAAAATTATGCTTAGTGATTAATGTTTCAGTATTCATCTTACTTAGAATTGTAGGTATTCAATGTGTAGCCATTACTTAATTCAACTTAATGTCAGTCTGAGGTTTAGTTACTTAAACATCCTGAAAATCATCTTCAAGTTGACACACTACAAAACATAATTGCTGTTGAAATCATATTTTATCAGAATATAAATCAATTTGGTAAAATACAAAACTATATTTTTCATAACTTTGAACATTAAGTAGAAGTATTCCTGGCCTATGTGGTCAGTAAATCTACATAAGTTTGGGAAGAATATAACCACATAGAATAAAAATCTACACTTTACACTGAAACAGCAGTGAAGACTTAGCTGTTTTTATTAAATTAAAATGACTAAACTAGCTAATTAGGCAAATTTACCAAAATTATGGGAACTTGAATTCTTAAAACATTTTTTTAAAGATTTTATTTATTTATTTGACAGACAGAGATCCCAAGTAGGCAGAGAGACAGGCAGAGAGAGAGAGAGGAGGAAGCAGGCCCCTGCTGAGCAGAGAGCCCGATGCTGCGCTCGATCCCAGGACCCTGAGATCATGGACCTGAGCCGAAGGCAGAGGCTTTAGCCCACTGAGCCACCCAGGTGCCCCTCTTAAAACATTTTTGACTTAGTCTCAATAAGAATACTTTTTACTTCTAATACATTGAAAACATTACAAGTTAAATTTCCTTGTTTTCTGGGAATCTTAGAAATATTAATTTATATAAGCACTATTGTATCTCAATAAGCTAATCAGAATACAGATCCTTTCATTTAAGATAATTTATAATTCAATTTGTTAATAACAACCATAAGAAAATATTAGACCCTCACATAATGAGATGTAAAGGTCTTTCTGACATATAGATATCCTGAATCAGATAGAGGGAACCTATCACTTCAATTCTAGAATTCAGCCATGAGTCGAGAGTAAACACAAAATTACAAAACCCACTGGTCTGCAGAGGAAGATGTGGTGCATATATATGGTATGTGTCTGTGTCTGTGAATATATATGAATATTATATGAATGTATATGAATATATTATATGAATATATATATGTGTGAATATTACACAGCCATAAAAAAGGATGAGATTATGCCATTTGTGACAACATGGATGGGCCTAGAGGGTATTATGCTAAGTAAAATAAGTCAGACAGACAAAGATAAATACCATATGATTTCACTCATATATGAAATCTAAAAAACCCCAAATGAATAAACAAACAAAAAGCAGAATCAGGCTTATCAATGCAGAGAACAAACTGATGGTTGCTGGGGGAGGGAGGTGGATGGGAAAAATGGGTGATGGAGAGTGGGAGATCCAGGCTTCCACTTATGGAAGGAATAAAAGGCACAGTACAGGGAATATAGTCAATGATATTGTCATAGTGTTGAATGGTGGCAAATGGTAGCTACACTTGGGAGCATAACAACATACAGAAGAGTTGAAGGCTATGTTGTGCATGTGAAACTAAAGTAACATTGTGTGTCAACCATACTGAAATAAAAATTATCTTCTTATATTAAATATATTTAAACATTAAAATAGACATATATGCTTTATGCCTGTAGCTCTTACAAAACCAACAAAGAATGACATATTAAGTAGAAATAAAACTATATATCTGATAAACTTCAAATTCACATTAATGTGGTTTAACAGAGAATGCTGGTTTGCTGCAACAAAACTAGGCTTACAAAAGGAACCTGGGATATTTTGCTTTAGTTCAGATTCTTCTGGAGTTCAACAGTGACTTTGTGGCTCAAATGTCACTTTGCTTTTCTGCATTCAAACTACAAAGCCTCCATTGTGTGCAAGCCGAGCAGCAACACTTGGCCTCTATACCACACCATGTTACATGGGAAATCAGCCTGTGTTTTCTCCCGTTAGCTTGTAATTAAAGTAACAGAACTTGGTCCCAATGAATTTTGCCGTAAGTGCCAATGCAGCGGAAAAATCTCAAGGCATTACTCAGAAACCAGTTAAGCATATTATACAGAAAATTATCATTCCCCCCACACACTGTCATCAAAATGAAAATGCACTTTTAGAGAAGTTGTTCAGAGAACCAGCAAATTCCCTAAATTATTCCCATTGAGCCTGAGGGGCACACGGCTCTAGTGTGAGAAACAGAAGGAAAAAGCATGAATTTTGTTGTCAAACACACATGGGTTCTAGTCCCTGATCTGTCCATTAATAGCTGTGTGACCTTGAACAACTCAATCTGTTTTTCTGAGGCTGTTTTCCCCTCTGTAAAATGGAAAGAAAACAAAAGACTTTGTTTAAGGGTCATTGAGTAGATTTGATGAAATTGTTTGTTAAGGAAGGTATTAAATTGGGAGCACAGTGATGTATATCCCTTAGACTCCTGCAGCAAATCTAGTTCAAGAAATCACCCACTTGAATGGCTATTCTAAGCATATTGCAATTGTATATTGCGGAAGGCAGTCAGTGTCCTGGAATACGGATTTAACAGAAAGTGTCAAGACTTGGTTAAAGTTCCTGAGATTCACAATTGGCAAAGTGGTCATGGGCAAAAGTGGTGGATCAACACAGGGGTAAGGTGCCAAGCTCTGGAGAACACATGGGTGGGCATCAGCCCAACCTGTGGCTGATTCTGCAGGCTCCTGCAGGCTGCTCTCCCAACACAGGGGATATTCTTGGAGGAACACTGGTTGGGCATGGGAGGAAGGCCTGAGGCAGTGGGGAGCTTAGAGCCCAAGCTTAGAGCTTAGGGCCAACACCTGGACCAAAAGTGCCTTTCCTGTGGCAGAGGACACATGTGTCACCTGGAGGTGCCTGACCACTCTCTGATAATCAGAACAACAGCAAGACCAAGAGTGACAGGGGCAGAGCAGTATTTGAGTGAACAATCTACCTCTGGAAAGGATCCATGTCCATGACTGCCCCAGATGCTGAGGGTTCCTGCTAATTTTGGAAGAGCAGTGGACTGTGATGAGACTGCAAAGGGGTCCCACTTGAAGATTTTGTTTTAATAGGGGCAAATATAAAGTAGTGTGCATGGTTATACACAGGAGAAGAAAGGATGAATACAGTTTTATTAGGATACTAATTTTTCTGGCTTCCAGTGTGATAATAGAGCAGAGAAATAAATAGCTTAAAAGTGATTTTTGAGGATTCTCTTCTTGTCTCTGAATTTCTTAAAAGATGAATCCTCTTCTCAGGCTTCTAGTGAACACAGCAGGGCCTCAGTGACAGGAGCATGCCTACTGCCCACACTGGAACCAACCTACAGAAATGGGGGCTGACATGGGCAAACCTCCATTCAGCCAGACTGGAATGCTGAAATTCCAGAAGTATCTGCCCCACCATTTCCACTCGTACCTTGTCTCAGGAGAGGAAATATTTCAATCTTGACTGGAAACATCACTGAAATGCTAGATAAAGCAGAAATCAGAAAGCAAGAACAAGAGAAGGCTAAGCTGGTTCCAGCCCAGAGCTGTATGGAAGTCTTTGGAGGCCTGTAGAGCAGTCTTTGGAAATGTAGAGAGCTGCCAAAGAATGCTAAATTTCTCCTAAGTTCCTAGAGAGCAGAGGAGAGAGTCTCAGCCTTGTAGTGCTTTCTAAAGGATTCCCTGATTTTGTAAGATAAGTTGCTAACATACACAGGAAGAAGAAAAGAACTTTAAATACCATGTTGCAACCCAACAGACTTTTGAAAGGAGCCATGGAACAAGGTCCTGTGAGGCCTGACCTGGTCCTGACATTGGGAAAATCTGGCTCCACTGGATCAAGTCCTCCAGAAGGAATTTTATTGAAGAAACATGTATTCACCAGACAACTGTTAGACCATCCACATGTTTACCTTTAGTGAAAACAATTCACAAGGTGCAAGAAAGGATGACAAAGTTGGCTGTCCTCGATAACAAATCAGAGGGCGAAGATGGGCCCAGAGGCCAGAGGCCAGATCCTTGCCAGCAAGGTCATAGGTGGGGAATGTGGATAAATGAGTCCCCATCTTGGATCGAAAGGTTTCACGTGATGGGATGCAGTGTTTTGTTTTTGTTTTTTTTTCCTATTGCTGGATAAAAATGTACCATAAACCCAGTGGCTTGAAGCAACACATATTTATTATCTCGGAATTTCCCAGGGTCAAGAGCCTGTGCATGGCTTAGCTGGGTGTTCCTGCTCAGAGTCTCCTAAGCCTGCAATCCTGGAATCACTGGGTTACATTCTCATCTGAAGATATATGGGAAAATCTCCTGCCAAACTCATGCAAGCTTTTGGCAGTATTCTTCTCCTTGTGGTTGTAGGACTGAGGGCTCTGTTTTACTGTTGACCATGGTCTGGAGGCAAGACCCATATCCTAGAGGCCACCACAATTTCTTGCCATGTGACCCCCACACACAGCTCAGATGTGGTTGTCTGCTTCTTCAAAACCAACACCAGAATCTCTCTAGTCTCCTATAACATGACATAAGCCCAAGAGTGATGATCCTGTCACTTTTGCCCTATTCTGTTACAAGTAAGACCCAGGTTCCATCCACATTCAAGGGGGAAGGATTACACAAGGGGTCTGATTCACTGGGGGTCACCTTAGGGTGTGTCTGCCACACACTGATACAATTCATTGTGTATGTGGAAGTGTTCATGGGCACATGGGCTCATGTGTATGCTTCTGGGTCTGTGTCCCCCCAGATGCAGACACTGAGACAAGGGTCCACATGGAACTAGTCTACTTGGGAGATGATCCTAAGAAGCCTCCAGGGGAGTGGGGAACTGAGATAGGGAAAGGAGGCAGCTATTAAAGGGGTTGTTAGCAAATTATAAACTGTGGTCGAGTTGAGCATTAATCCTTTTGGGCAACTCCAGAAGCTTGTCTACTGCACACACCTCCCTCAGACTGTTGGTAGGTGAGGGGCCAGGGAGAAGAAGCATTTATATACCAGGAGCAGGCACTGAAATGGAGGTCTGAGAAGACAGGGGCAGAGCCCAGATTGTGACTTGACAATCCAAATGTCACAAGTGTGATCGTCCCTGGTGCTTTCATCTTGCTTCCCCAAGAGCAGGAGAACTGAGAGAAGGAAGATGAAGAAATGCTTCAACTAGAAGTTAATGGGATACCAGAACTCTTCTTCTAATCCATCCCTTGGAGAGAGAATTTATGAATCCAAAGTTGTAAATATTTGCAAATGCTTTTTTCAGGTGAAAATGTAACAGGACAGAGAACATTTTATTCACAAGAATTATGGAAGAACCAGTGGAGGCCAGAAGGCCAGATAGGGCTGTTCTCTGATACAGGGGAAGATAGATTGGAGACCATACCTTCCATGAAGCTGTGCAAAACGAGGACAGACATATGTCCATGGCAGGAGCTAAGATGCCTGAGCATGAGCAGTGCAGCAGGGACACAGCAGAGAGCTGAGAGAAGGAGAAGACCTGAGAGAGGCCCTACTTGGCCAGGAGGGCCTTTGGGAAGAGCAGGAGTGTCTGATAAGTTTTCTTTCACTTTTACTGAGAGATACAATATGCATACAACAGAGGACACATATGGAAAGTGCACACTTCAGTGAACTTTCACAAACAGAACACACCCACGGAACCACCACCCAGATCAGGTACCCTGGGAGCACCCTTGCGTCCCTTCCGGTCATGACACATCCCCCAAAGGGCAACCACCAGCCTGACTTTGAGCAGCATCTGTACTCATTTTTGGCTGGCGTCTTTCACTCACCACTGTGTTTGTGAGGTCCTCCACTGTTGTTACATAGTTGCAGCTCACTGATTCTCATGCTGTGTAGTGTCCCATTCTGCAAATAGACCATGTTTTATTTGTCCATTCTACTGATAATGGACATTGGGGCAGCTTGTTTATTTCTTTATGATTTGAGAAACCTTTTAAATTTTATTCATTTATTCATTTATTTATTTTTATGGAGTTATAGTTGACATATACATTATGTTAGTTTGGGGTGTACAGTATAACAAGTTGATATTTGTACATATTGTGAAATGATCACCACAGTAGGTCTTGTTAACATTCATCATCACACATGCTTACATTTTTTTCTTGTGATGAGGACTTTTAAGATCAAGGCTCTTAGCAACCTTCAAATATTCCAGACAGTATTAACTGTAAACATCATGCTCTCTGTTATATCCCATGACTTCTTTGTTTTATAACTGGAACTTTGTACCTTTTGACTCCTTTCATCAATTTCTCTGAGCCCCTGACAACCACCAGTTTGTTCTCTGTATCTATGAGACTGGCTTTTGGTTTTAGTTTCTACATGTAAGTGAGATCATTCAGCATTTGTCTTTCTCTGACATTGGCTTAGCACAATGGCTTCAAGTTCCATTCATGTTGTCTCAGATGGTAAGATTTCATTCTTATATTTTTTTAATGAGTGATTGTGTGAGCATGTGTGTATATTTACCACATCTTCTTCATCCATTCACCCATCAGTGGACACTTAGGTTGTCCCCATACACCGGCTATTCTAAATAATGCTGCAATGAACATGGGGGCTCATGTATCTTTTGGAGTTAATGTTTTCATTTTCTTCATGTAAGTATGCAGAAATGGAATGGCTGGATCATACAGCAATTCTGTTTTTAACTTTTTGAGGAACTTTCATACTGTTTTCCAAAGCAACTGCACCAATTTGCATTTCCACCAACAGTGCACAAGGGTTCCCTTTACCTCACATCCTCTCCAGCACTTGTTACTTCTTGGGGGTAGTTTCTTAAGAGAAATTTAGTAGGTTTGCTGCATAGTGTACAATATAGCCTTCTTCTCTCTCTCCACACAAAAATCTTCCATCAAGGATGTGGGATTTGAGGGGATTTTCTAAGCTGAGTGCAGAGAACATCCAGGTCAGGTGTCAGGGGTAGTTCAGGGTGGAACAGGGGCCACTCCCAAACCAGCCACCCTAGGCAGGCTGAGTGTTTCTTTTTTTAATATCTTGAATAACTCACTCAGAATTTGTTCAACCAAAGTGCATCAAGTCATCCAGGCAGGCTGACTGGCCCCGGGCAGATCTAAAGGAAGAACCCTAGTGGAAATCTTTGCATTTTTTTCTTCTGTTTTTTCCTTCTTGAGAAATTCCATATAGTTTGGACTTGCCAATTATAAAAATTCCACTTACTTATCAAGGAAATGGACATGTGACCCAATATAAACCATTTAAAGTTTCTTTCTCCAAAATTTGAGAATCAAAATTTGTTTGGAATTGAGTGACCTAATGTGTACCCTAAACAGGTGGTCCATGAAGCCATACTACAACTCCCAAATGGTCCCCGGTTTCTACCCTTCTCAGGACCATGAACAGCCCTTCTTTTGAGTCTGCTTAGGGTTCTTTTGTTTACCACCAAAGAATCTGAACTGTTAAAGCTCCTTTGACCAAAAGCCTCTCCCCTTTTTCCTACCAAAATCCCCATACTGGTGATCCCTGAGAGTCAGTGAGTGAAAACATGCAAAACTGAGCTATTATATCAAAATATTGGGGAAAGACTCTCTGCTGAGCTGAAATTAATTTCTGAAACATATTGTCATAGATTTATCAGCTCTCATTTAGATCCATAAAGAAAGAGTATATAGAATGAGTAATTTTGGGGGTGCCTGGGTGGCTCATTCAGTTAAGTGTCTGCCTTCAGCTCAGGTCATGATCCCAGGGTCCTGGGATCCAGCCCCACATTGGGCTCCTTGCTCAGTGAGGAGTCTGCTTCTCCCTCTCCCTCTGGCCCTCCCCCTTGCTCATGTTTCTCTCTCTCAAATAAATAAATAAAATCTTTGGAGGGGAAAAAAAGAGTGGGTAATTTTGGGCTTAGAATGGGGCAGTTGGGCACAGGACACCCCTCCAGGTGAAAATCTCTGAGCAACTTGGAGAAAGGTACAAGGGTAGATGATGTTGGTTGAGTGGAAGGAGGCTGTTGAAGAGAGCTATTATCCACATCAGTGACTAGGTTAGTTTAAGTCACTGTCAGTGGTGTGTGGCCTCCTCTCCAGAACAAATGGCACAGGAAGAGTGTTTTCTGTTTTTGTTTTTGTTTTATTTCCCCTGGTGATTCTCATGTGCAACAGTTTTGAGAACCTTGAAGTCAAATGACTTCTTAGAATAATTTTGTGTTGGCTTTTACCTTGATACTTTCTTGTTGCTCATTTAGTTCTTTTTTAAGTTTTTATTTAAATTCCAGTAAACATACAGTTTTATTTTAGTTTCAGGTGTAGAATTTAAGACTCATTACTTACATAGAACACTCAGTGCCCATTGCAAGTTCCCTCCTTAATCCCCATCACCTATTTCACCCATTCCCCCACCCACCTCCCCTCCAGCAGCCCTAGGTTTGTTCTTTATCATCAAGGGTCTGTTTCATGGTTTGCCTCTCTCTTTTCTTCCCCCAATGTTCATCTGTTTTTTTCTTAAATTGGAATCATATGGTATTTGTCTTTCTCTGACATATTTCACTTAGCATTATACTCTCCAGCTCTATCCATGTTATTTCAAATGGGGAGATCTTATTCTTTTTGATGGCAGAGTAATAGTCCATTGCATATATGTATATATATCTTCTTTATCCTTTTATCTTCTTTATCTATTTATCAGTCAATGGACATTAGGGCTTTTTCCATGATTTGCCTATGGTTGTTATTCTATAGCTCATTTTTATACAATGATTGTTTTCCTGAACTTTTAGAAGGTAGCATGGCTCAGAGTAGCTTTTCTAACTTTGCAGAGCTCCCTCTTCTCTTGTTTTCTTGTAGTATTCAAAAATATGGCAACTTTTTCTCTGAGATTTCCTGTTTCTGAGATTTTCCTGGCTTTGTTCCATTCCTCAATTTCTATCTCTGCCTCTTTTCCCTTTGTTGCTTGTCTTTCTCAACTTTGATTCCACAGGTTTCTAGTCAGTATGCCACCACTCCTGGAAAAGGGTTCTGGTTTTTCCCAGTGTTCATGGTTGGCTCCCACTTTGCAAGTATGGATTGTGCACCTCTCTTCCCAACTTTGTATCCATGTATCCATAGCATGCAGTGAGCCATGATGGGAACATTTACACCATGGGATCTGGCAAACAATGCAAATTGTGTGTTTTAAATAGTTAAATGGCACACCACTGACTATGCAGCTCCAGCTCTTCTTACTGGGAGACTTCACACCAGCTGGCACTGAAGTGGCAAAGCCGCTCCCATTTTGAGCCACTGCTCTCTAATTGGTTGGCCTGTTCTCTGGTGGTTTCTCATTGGCTGTTTAAGAATCCTGTTCTCAGATTCCTCCAACACTTCATTGCTGCCCTCTGCTTCCTTCCTTGCAGATGTCACCACAGGTTCTATGACTGTTGGCTTATCCTCATCTGCTTGTATTGTGGGGCTCCTAGGGACAGAGTATCACTTAGTTTTATTACAAATGTTCATGAGATTTTGGTTTTGACACATTGCTGTCATCTAGGCTTTGTTGTTCCATTTAGAGAGCAGAGGCAGAGTAGATTAGCATACCTCTGAAGGCTTCCAGGATTTTCAGAATGGTAAATGAGCATTGACTTCAACTTAAAGTTACCAACTGCATTAGCCTCTAACAAGAGAGTCAGCTTGTCCTTCAAAGATTTGAAGCCAGCCATCAACTTCTCTCTAAATATGAAAGTTCTAGATGGCATCTTCTTCTGATGTAAGGCTGTTTCATCTACACTTCGCTGTAGCCACCTTCACTAATTATCTGAGCTGGATCTTCTGGATCACTTGCTGCATCTTCTACATCAGCACTTACTGCTTCGCCTTCCACTTTTATGTTACTGCTTCTTTCCTTAAGCCTCACTAACCAACCTCGGCTAGCTTCAGACTTTTCTTTTGCAGCTTCCTTGCTTCTCTCAGCCTTCATGGAATTGAAGAGAGTAAGGGCCTGCTTTGGATTTGGATTTGGCTCTTAAGGGAATGTTGTGGCTGTTTTGATCCTTATCCAGACCACTAGAACTTTCTCCATATTGGCAATAAGACTGTTTCTCTTTTTTATCATCCCTAGTTTCACTGTAGTAGGACTTTTAATTTCCTCCAAGAACTTTTCCTTTGCATGTGCAACTTGGCTAACCAGTTGATACAAGAGGCCTAGCTTACGGCCTGTCTCAGCTTCAAAACATCTTCCTCACTGAGCCTAATTATTCTACTTTTCATTTATAAGAAGAGACAGGTGACTCTTCCTTTCACTTGAACACTTAGAAGCCATTTCAGGGTTTTTAATTGGCTTAATTTCAAAAATGTTTTGTCTTAGAGAATCAGGAGGCCTGAGGAGAAGGAGAAAGATGGTGAAACAGCCAGTCAGTGGAACATCCAGAAAACACACACTATAGATTAAGTTTGCCATCTTATATGGGCATGGTTTGTGGCACCCCAAAACAATTACAATAGTAACATCAAAGACCACTGATCACAGATCACCATAATGAATACAATATTAATGAGTAAGTTTGAAATATTTCAAGGATTACCATATTGTGACACAGAGACACGAAGTGAGCAAATGCTGTTGGAAAAATAGTGCCCATAGATTTGTTCAGCACAGAGTTGCCACAAACCTTCAATTTGTAAAAAATGCTATATCTCCAAAAAAAAAAAATGCTATATCTGCAAAGTGCCATAAGGCAAAGTGCAATAAAGCAGGCACCAGAATTTTAATAGAAGTAGGAGTCCAAAGTTCTCCACTTGAGCAAAGCATTTCATTTTTCTGAGCCTGTTTACTCTGTTGAATGGCTTAATACTTGACTTTTGCTCTAGATCCTGCCTCCCCATAACCAAACAAACAGATTTCAAAAAGGAAAGGAAAAGGTTTCCAAAGGGCACAAGAGGAAACTTATTCTGCCTCTTATTGTGGGTTTGCAGGTCATCCAAAAGCCAGACTAACCCAATTCACCATACAGAGAAAATCCCTTTTCTCATCAAGTTACAACCAAATATGACCCACAGGTATAATGATTGTGCCCTGATGTCCTAGATCTTGGAACCAGCAAAGTTGCAGGCTGCCAACTTCCTTCCTTTACAGTCAAATGATCCTTAATTTGTTGCTAACCATTTCATAGCACTTGGTTTTGTACCTCTGACCACATTTCACCCATTATCTCTCCAATGACAGACATCCAAATGATCTCCAACTCCCCATTTGAGTTCAGTTTTGTTTTGGTCCACAAAGTCCATTAGCTATTAGCTAATCTATCCTCTCCCAATCGATTTGTGGTGCAGCATGTGTCATAAAAATGTCCATGTACATGCAAGTCTGTGGCTGAGCACCTTACTTTATCCCAGGGGTATATTCTTGCATCCAAACCACACTGCTTTTACTACTAAGCATTTGTACAACTGGACAAAGTCTCCCTCACTATTTTTATTTTTTAAGTTTAACTTGGTTATTTCTGGATCTTTATTTTTATTTTTATATTTCAGAAAAATATATCAAGTTTCTCAAAAAATCCACCTGAAACTTTTATTGGGCAGCATTGACTTTATGGATTAATTTGGAAGAATAAATATCATTACAATATTAAGTTGTGCCATCCAAGAGCATAGGATCCTTCTCTATTTTTTCAAATGATCTTGTATGTTATTTATTCAAATTTTACATTTTTTTCCTGTCTAGTCTTGTTTCAATTAATTTCTAGGCCCTTAATTTAGTTTTTGTCACTATGTTAATGGGATTCATTTTTCTCATCATAGTTCCTAGTTAGGTGATGTTAATGTAGAGAAACCCTATTGATTTATATGTATATATGTATATATATTTTTTAAAGATTTTATTTATTTAGCACAGAGAGAGAGATCACAAGTAGGCAGAGAGGCAGGCAGAGAGAGAGGGGGAAGCAGGCTCCCTGCCAAGCAGAGAGCCTGATGCGGGGCTTGATCCCAGTGGGATCATGACCTGAGCCAAAGGCAGAGGCCTTACACTGAGCCACCCAGGTACCCCCCCCCATTGACTTCTTAAATGGATGTCATCTCTGACAGCTTTGTTGAATCCTTTCTTTAGTTCAAATATTTCATTGATTTTAGTTAAGTTTTCTTATTTCTTATTTATTTCTACAAATAGTAATTATTTCTATCTTCTATTTAATCCTTTCAACTATTATTTCTTTCTCTTTCTTAATAGCATTAGCCAGAATCTCTAATATGGTGAAGTAAATGGTAGTGATCATCCTTGTCTTATTCCTGATCTTAATGTTTCTTCTTTATTTATAGGTTTTTGGAATATCATTTTGGGGAGTTGTACTCAGCTTTTTAGGGTATCTCCCATGTATACAGGTGATATACTGTTACTAAACTTGTTTGTTTTTCTCCTGTTATGTCTTTTATTATAAGGGGAGTCTCAGCCAAGAATCTAGACAGGTAAGGGGAAAATCATTTTTCCTCCTGTGCAATTTCTTATTAGTACCTTATAATACAAAATCTTCCTCTCTCTTCTTAAGTACACAGTATGATTATTTTAAATTCTTGGCCTGGCTGTTTCAAAAATTCTCTTTGAGGTGGTATGTATCATTAAGTGCACTGTCTTTTTTATAGTCCTCAACAACTCATTATTTTGAGTTCATGTGCCCTGGAGGTAATGTCTGCTCTCTGGTTCTGTGTGTTGGGGAAGCATAGGAGTCCTGGCCCCAGTCCGTGTTTCTCAAGACATATTTCAGGTGAGGGGTGGGATAAGCCCACAGTGGAGAGTCCCAGACATCACAGAACCACTGGTGAAATCCCTGCTTGCTTGCCACTTCACCAGGAGACTCCCCTGACTAAGATTTCACATTTAAACTGTTAGGAAACAATGGCACCAGGAGAAAATATTGCTGGGCCACCAGCTTGGGGGTGTGAGAACAGAGGTTTTTCAGAGCGATTGTCAGAGCTCGGCTGGTCGGTCTGCAACTCTTTTCAAGAACAGGACACCAGGATAGGGCTTTTGTGATGTACCTCTTCCTACTGCCACCTCCAGCCATCTTCCACCCCAGGCTTCAGCCTGCTCCCAATCTCATCTCTGCCTCCACCCCAGCCCCCAGCCCCGTACCCATCCAGCATTCTTCAGACTCCTCAGGGATTGCTCACAGCTTTTTATGAAACTGTTCTTCAGGTTCATGCTTTTACTCACTTTGCTAGTGCTTTCCACGCTCATCTATGACAGTTTGCCATGTTGCCGAATAGAAGAAGTTTCAACATAAAGCAAACATAAAATAGGCTAATTAAGACAAATACTTGATCATTGATCATTGCCAAAATTCTGAGAGCTCAGAAAAAGAAAAGATTTCTTATATTGATAGGATATTTTGTGACATATTATTTGTCATTGACACAAAATGACCATGGGAACATAATTTTTTTTAAAAAAACCGCTTAAGTATCTGTGAAGATAGAGGTTTGACAATAAACCCAAAGAAGTGATGACAGCTGATGCTGGGGTCTGGCTCACTTAGAATCATGGGCAACTGTGCCATCACGACACTGTGTCTCACTCACGCAGATATTGAATCTTCCCCATTTGCAGCTACACATCCTCTTGCTAGGTTTTTCCCCCTTGGTGATAAAACAAATGCAAAGTAACACCTGGAAGAGTAAAACTCCAGAAACAACAAAACACCAACACTCAGTGTTTTTCTGGGAAATCTCATCAGACTCCATACCCTTTCCCCTACTTTTCTCCAGATCTCTCACCTAATTAGATAGGAATCTATACAGACTAACTTCAAGCTTCAGTGCTCCTCCTCCATGAAACTGGAGACTCAGAAGCTTTGGAATCAAAGGTCTGAATGTCCCTCTCTGCAGTCATAAAAGGCAAGCCCTGGCAAGTAAGAGATTGGCTAACCAGTAACACAATCACAAGCAGTATTGGCTCCTCCTCTTCCACAGCAGAATCCACAAGTAGATGCAATGACAGAGCCCTAGAAGTGGAGCTCAGCACTCCTAGCCATTACCACAAACTAATCATATACCCGACAGCCAGGGCACTTTGTCTCTCCAAACCCCCATGACCCAATCAACTTTGTAGAACTGTTGTGAGTACAGATTGCATGGGAAAGCACTTCAAAACATATAAAGCACCAGGTATGTTTGTATTGGATTACTGTCACTATGAAATAAACATGGTTACTTTCCCAAAACATCAAGACACTTCTCTAGCCCAAGGCTGTCCATAGAAATAATTTGCCTAAAATCCTGAAAGAATCTTTCCTTTAGGTTGAGATATAAAGTGCAAATCTCCACCTCACCTTACCAGTCACTGGAACCTAGGGTAAATGCATTTTCCACACATTTGTTGAAATGAGAACCGGGAGTTTCTAAGGTAGACGAGAGATGATATGGCTAGAAGGGTAAATTTACCTGGGCACATTATTTATAATTTGCTCTCCTAAACCAGCACTCTCGGTAGAATTACCTAAAAAGCAAACTTTGTTTTTGTAAGACTTTCCCCTGGATATCTAAACTTTTTTTTAATCTATGATAATCAATTTCTTTGATTCTTAATGCTCACCTAGCTCATGACACTCATTTTTGATTAATCAACACTCAGCTGACTGAAAAGCTGCAGCCCAGGCACTGAAAATCTCAAAGCAAAAATATGTGTGTCTGTTTTCCTTTAGGAAGTATCAGAATGGGACACTTCATTTAAGTGTTCGAGAGGTATCTTCTTTAAATGAAACAGCCAGATTTTGTCATCTATTTCCTTCAAAACTTGGGGAAACTAATAGAAAAAGCCAGTTACTTGATTGTGCTTAGGTACAATTACTTGATTAAGTCCACTACATTCCCTTCGCAGTGGAAAGCTATGACCTGGTGGTGTTTTGTTCCCTTGTCTCCCAATTTATACTTTACATAATTGTATTCCCAGTACTTCCTGGACTTACAAACAAGTTTCCCTTATTCCAAAGGAACAACTTAATATTAGTTTGAACCACACAAAAGTACGTTTTCAGAGATGGCGGAGAAGTAGCAGGCTGAGCCAACATCAGACAGCAGGAGATCAGCTAGATAACCTATCCAACCATTCCGAACACCTACGAATCCAATAGGAGATCGAAGAGAAGAAAAACAACAATTCTAGAAACAGAAAATCGACCACTTTCTAAAAGGTAGGACCAGCGGAGAAGTGAATCCAACGCGACGGGAAGATAGACCCCAGGGGGAGGGGCCGGCTCCCGGCAAGCGGCGGAGCACAAAATCAGGACTTTTAAAAGTCTGCCCCATGGAGGGACATCGTTCCAGAGGCTAAACTGGGGTGAAGACCTCACGGGGACAACGTGGACTCAGGTCCCACGGGGTCACAGAAGGATCGGGGGTGTCTGAGTGTCGCAGAGCTCACAGGTATTAGAGCAGGGAAGCCGGCTGCGGAGACAGAGCTGAGGTTTCCCAGTGGTCTGTGACACAGACCGGTGCTCTGTGGCACGGGCCGGTGCTCTGTGCAAGGGGTCCCCACAAGATCTGGGGAGACTCCGACCCGGGAGAGCTCAGGGATCTACGGGGTTCGGAGACACCAGGTGGGACTCTGCCAGAGACAGAGATGCTTTGTCACAGGCTGGGTGAGCTTGGAGCGCTCCCAGAAGCCAGTGAGATGGGACTGATTACGCACGATTTTCTCCAAGCGCGGTCTCCGACCGCAAACGGAGGCTGGGGAGACGGGAGTGATTAAACGCTTTTCTCTGAAGGCGCACTGAAGACTGGGGCCCCTAGCTCTCGGCTCCTCTGAACCGGAGATTGGGAGGCCGCCATTGTCATTCCCGTTCTCCGGAACTCTACGGAAAGCGTTCAGGGAACAAAAGCTCCCGAAAGCGAACCTGAGAGGATTACTTAGCCCGGCCCCTGGTAAGGGCGGTGCAACTCCGCCTGGGGCAAAGACACCTGAGAATCACTACAACAGGCCCCTCCCCCAGAAGATCAAAGAAATCCAGCCAAGACCAAGTTCACTTAACCAGGAGAACAGCGGATTCTTATCTGGACAAAATGACAAGGTGGAAAAACTCACCACAAAAAAAAGAGCAGGAGACAGGACTGAAGGCTAGCGACCTAATCAATACAGACATTGGTAATATGTCAGATCTGGAATTCAGGATGACGATTCTCAAGGTTCTAGCCGGGCTCGAAAAAGGCATGGAAGATATTAGAGAAACCCTGTCAGGAGAAATAAAAGCCCTTTCTGGAGAAATAAAAGAACTAAAGTCTAATCAAGTTGAAATAAAAAAAGCTATTAATGAGGTGCAATCAAAAATGGAGGCTCTTACTGCTAGGA
>ML110128.1:28873-44987 GCA_003697995.1 Taxidea taxus jeffersonii | reverse complement strand
TCTCCCTCCCGATCCCATCTTCTTTCATTTTTACTTTTCCTACCACCTTAACTCCCACCCCCGTTGCATCTCCACTTCCTCATATCAGGGAGATCATGTGGTAGTTGTCTTTCTCCAGTTGACTTATTTCGCTAAGCATAATACGCTCTAGTTCCATCCATGTCGTCGCAAATGGTAAGATTTCATTTCTTTTGGTGGCTGCATAGTATTCCATCGTATATATATACCACTTCTTCTTTATCCATTCATCTGTTGATGGACATCTAGGTTCTTTCCATAACTTGGCTATTGTGGACATTGCTGCTATAAACATTCGGGTACACGTGCCCCTTTGGATCACTACGTTGGTATCTTTAGGATAAATACCCAGTAGTGCAATTGCTGGGTCATAAGGTAGCTCTATTTTCAATTTTTTGAGGAACCTCCATGCTGTTTTCCAGAGTGGTTGCACCAGCTTGCATTCCCACCAACAGTGTAGGAGGGTTCCCCTTTCTCCACATCCTCGCCAGCATCTGTCATTTCCTGACTTGTTCATTTTAGCCATTCTGACTGGTGTGAGGTGGTATCTCATTGTGGTTTTGATTTGTATTTCCCTGGTGCCGGGTGATGTGGAGCACTTTTTCATGTGTCTGTTGGCCATCTGGATGTCTTCTTTGCAGAAATGTCTGTTCATGTCCCCTGCCCATTTCTTGATTGGATTATTTGTTCTTTGGGTGTTGAGTTTGCTAAGCTCTTTGTAGATTTTGGATACTAGCCCTTTATCTGATATGTCGTTTGCAAATATCTTCTCCCACTCTGTCAGTTGTCTTTTGGTTTTGTTGACTGTTTCCTTTGCTGTGCAAAAGGTTTTGATCTTGATGAAGTCCCAATAGTTCATTTTTTCCCTTGCTTCCCTTGCCTTTGGCGTTGTTCCTAGGAAGAAGTTGCTGCGGCTGAGGTCGAAGAGGTTGCTGCCTGTGTTCTCCTCAAGAATTTTGATGGATTCCTTTCTCACGTTGAGGTCCTTCATCCATTTTGAGTCTATTTTCGTGTGTGGTGTAAGGAAATGGTCCAATTTCATTTTTCTGCATGTGGCTGTCCAATTTTCCCAACACCATTTGTTGAAGAGGCTATCTTTTTTCCATTGGATGTTCTTTCCTGCTTTGTCGAAGATTAGTTGACCATAGAGTTGAGGGTCTATTTCTGGGCTTTCTATTCTGTTCCATTGATCTATGTGTCTGTTTTTGTGCCAGTACCATACTGTCTTAATGATGACAGCTTTGTAGTAGAGCTTGAAGTCGGGAATTGTGATGCCACCAACTTTGGTTTTCTTTTTCAATATTCCTTTGGCTATTCGAGGTCTTTTCTGGTTCCATATAAATTTTAGGATTATTTGTTCCATTTCTTTGAAAAAATTGGATGGAATTTTGATAGGCATTGCATTAAATGTGTAGATAGCTTTAGGTAGCATAGACATTTTCACAATATTTATTCTTCCAATCCATGAGCATGGAATGTAAAGAACATTTTGATTATGAGTTCTCAACAGTCTTGGTAACAGAAGAATAGGGTTTCAAAGTTAACAATGTCTTTTCATGACTGAACTTTACTTATCTACCAGTTGGCCTAAGTTAAGCACACCATAAACATAATTTTTTCTTGTATTTCTATACTACTTATCACTGGAGTCATAAGATTGAGTAATATCTATATAGCTCTTTAATTATTTTCCTTGTTGGGCTTGTCTTCTCAACCTCCTTGTAAAATCATTAAGTGTGGGCCTGTTTCATGCTTGCCGCATGTTCCCCAAGGCGCTGGGCACAAAGCCGGGTAGTTCGTGCTCCATAAATACTTGTTGATAGAGCATTTGGATTGATAGCTGTGAATATGTGTCCTGCTTGTTATCATCAGCCACAGCCATAAGAGCAGGGATGCAGGAAGTGAGGAGAGAGTATAGTTAATACCTGCTAGTTTTTCTCTTCATTCCCGCCCTCTCATTTTTTGTGGAATCTGAGAGCGATGGCTGACAGGAGGTGGGTGGGAACAGTTTCAAGGCTGCATCTATCTGTTCTACTAAAGGATTGATCTGAGTAGTGTGCAATGGGGAATGTATCGGAACGTGTGAATTTTATAGAATATATTAAAGTGGAATGTATGACAGACAAAGCTCTTGGGATTGTAGAAATTAAATACAATGAAGCTGGATAATGTTTAGACCAAAATATTAATACAACTCTGCACTCTGTAACATCTTTTTTCTAAATTCACAATGTCACATCTTGATTGACTAAATCTCATAATCTACTTGAGAGATAGAAGTACCTATACATTAAGAATTAAAAGAAACTTTAAAAATTTTAAGTTTTAATTTTAATTCCAGTTAGGTAACATACAGTGTAATATTCAACACCCTGTGTTCATCACAACAAGGGCACTCCTTAATCCCCAGGACCTATTTCACCCATTCCCCCCCTGACCTGATACCTACCCATTTTTTAATGAATAGGTAAACTAAGACATAGCCAAAAAAAGTAGCTTAATTTTTGGGATTTATCAAACAGTTATTAAAAATTGAATCCCTTTTAGGTAATTTGGAATATTTGGAGGATTTAATTTCTAAGTCTAGAATGTGGAAAAAATGTATAACAAAGAGTTTTGAGTGCAATAAGCATTCATCATCTCATTTACATTGGTAATCATTCTGAATTTTAGATTTTTTTTTTTAATTTATTAGTTAGAAAGAGAGAGAGAGCGAGCACAGGCAGACAGAGAGGCAGGCAGAGGCAGAGGGAGAAGCAAGCTCCCTGCCGAGCAAGAAGCCCGATGCGGGACTCGATCCCAGGACGCTGGGATCATGACCTGAGCCGAAGGCAGCTGCTTAACCAACTGAGCCACCCAGGCGTCCCATGAATTTTAAAATAATAAACAAAATGTATGTAATTTTGTGGTTAGGCAAGTTAGCAAAAAAAGATATATATTTGCATCTTCTGTTTGGTTAAAATCTAACCCACTGAGTGTATGCGAGCATGACCTTGAAATGGCTAGGAAATACAGTTGTCATGATGATCTTGATAATTGATTGTTCGTTCTTTGCCTTTTTTTGCAACTTATATCTGAGAGTTTAAATGAATAAGATCTGCTTTCTATAATGTAGGCTACATTTCAGCTGGGTGAGGTATGATGAGTTCCGAATATAAGGGGCAGTATAAGGGACATACCTATCTTGGCCCAAAGTCTTTCTTATACTCTTTTTGTTTGTTTGTTTTATTAAGTTTTAATTCCAGTATAGTTAACATACAGTATTATATTAGTTTCAGGTGTACATTAAGGTGATTCAGCAATTCTATACATTACTCAGTGCTCATCATAAGTGTGCTGTTTAATCCCCATGACCTATTTCACTCATCACCCCACCTACCTCCCCTCCGGCAACCATCAATTTGTTCCGTAGTTAAGAATCTGTTTCTTCATTTGTCTCTCTCTCTTTTTTCCCTTTTTTTGTTTAATTTGTTTCTTAAATTTCACATATGAATGAAAACATATGGTATTTGTCCTTCTCTGAATGACTTATTTTGCTTAGCATTATACTCTCTGTCTCTATCCATGTGGTTGCAAATGGCAAGATTTCAATCTTTTTAATGGCTGAATAATATTCCAGTGTGTGTGTGTGTGTGTGTGTGTGTACCATATTTTCTTTATCCAATCATCCATCAGTGAACACCTGGGCTGCTTCCATAATTTGGTTGTTGTAAATAATGCAATAAACATGGGGAGGTGCATATATCTTTTCAAATTAGTTTTTTTTAAAATTCTTTGGTAAATACCCAGTAGTGTGATTACCAGATCATGGGATAGTTCTATCTTTAACTTTCTGAGGAATCTCCATACTGTTTTCTAGAGAGGCTGTACCACTTTGCATTCCCACCAACAGTGCAAGAGGGTTCTTTTTTCTCCACATCCTCATGAGCACTTGTTTCTTGTGTTTTTGATTTTAGCCATCTGACAGGTGTAAGGTGTTATCTCATTGAGGTTTTGATCTGCATTTCCCTGATGATGAGTGATGTTGAATATCTTTTCCTGTGTTAGTTGGTCATCTGTATGTCTTCTTTCTTATACTTTTGATTAGGAGCTTTTCCTATGGTTAGCTGGCTCCTCTTACCTTCCCAAACCCCAAAGAAGAAAGGTAGATCAGGAAGCTCTCTCTTCTGCCATGGAGACCCCCCAGATTAAACCCCTTGGAACACTATGTGGAAAAATAGAACTGTCCATGAAGGGTCAGGCAAATCACAGAAACATCATTATGTAGGAGGAACAAAGATTCCATTAACTTGAATGTGCCCCTCAAAGCCCAGTGTAAGGTGCTTTTAGTTTTTTTTTTTTTAATATTTTATTTATTTATTTTTGAGAGAGAGAGAGAGTGAAAGCACAGGCTCAGGCAGACAGAGGCAGAGGGAGAAGCAGGCTCCCTGCCGAGCAAGCAGCCCGATGTGGGACTTGATCCCAGGATGCTGGGATCATGACCTGAGCGGAAGGCAGCCGCTCAACCAACTGAGCCACTCAGGCATCCCTCTAGTTTTTTTTTTTTTTTTTTTTTAAGATTTTATTTATTTGAGAGAGAGAGAGAGAGTGAGAGAGCATGAGAGGGGAGGTCAGAGGGAGAAGCAGACTCCCCATGGAGCTGGGACCTCAATGTGGAACTCGATCCCAGGACTCCGGGACCATGACCGAGTCGAAGGCAGTCATCCAACCAACCGAGCCACCCAGGTGCCCCAGGTACTTCTAGTTTTAGGCCTTACCGACAGTGGTATCTTTCAGGGAGGCTCTGTTCATTTCTCATCCTTCTCTCTTTCCTCCTATTGTCCCCATTTCAAACTCTCAGGAAAGAGTCACATCTACCTATAGATTTTGCCCAGAGTTATTATGGCCTCAGCAAATCTGAGCAATATTTCAGGCCTGAGCAGTTATTGCTCTGTCTCATAAATAAGAGTAGAAATAGGTCTTCCGATTCCAGTTCTTTCTCTCAGTTCAGTTTTTAACTTTACTCTTGTGAGACAACATGATTGACCTCCGGAGAGGCTATTTTTCTGATTAGCGTGATATTCCTAGCCTTGTCTTTTAGGAATAGACTACCTTTTTCACTATTACATTGCTAACAAGGCACTTCCCTTATCTGAGACTTCAATTCTGATTAAATTTACTTGAGCAGCTGATTACAATCTTGTTTGTAGGTCTTGCTTTGATAGGTGAATGTGAGGAGTTTGGCAATACATCTCATTCCATCTAAGGAAATGGTTTCTAAGTTGTAAAGTGCTATAAAGGATAATGATTATTATTATAATTATTATATAATTATTATTATAATTATTATAATTTCTTGAACCTTCCAAATTAATTTACTCTTTGTCCACCAAGATGGATAGAATAGAGGTCATAAGAAATCTTGAAAATAGCACTGAATGACTCTTTTGGTCAAGGAAATCTCTATCAGAGTCAAACAGAATTTATTAAATATAAGTGATGTTCAGAGATTTGTGTATGAGGTCAGTAAGAAGATTCATTCACTCACATATATTTACTGAGTGCCTACTACCTGTGTCTGGTAACAGTGGACAATAATCTGTTTTTATTTATTATTATCATTCTAATCTAGGAGATTGATTTAACACACATGAATACTATGTAACAAGAGTCTCATAGACAGATAACCATCTCCTCACGAAATAAGTAAAAGTTCCTTAGTGTGGCATTTAAGGCCCTCTAAATTCTTGCTCTGTCCTATTGTTTTCCTTTCTTTCCCCATATATCTCCTGAGGAGTATTGTCCAATAGAAATATAGTGCAGGGGCGCCTGGGTGGCTCAGTGGGTTAAGCTGCTGCCTTCGGCTCAGGTCATGATCTCAGGATCCTGGGATCGAGTCCCGCATCGGGCTCTCTGCTCAGCAGGGAGGCTGCTTCCTCCTCTCTCTCTCTGCCTGCCCCTCTGCCTACTTGTGATCTCTCTCTGTCAAATAAATAAATAAAAATCTTAAAAAAAAAAAGAAATATAGTGCAAGCCACATATGTAATTTTATTTTTTCTTATAGTCTTATTTGAAAAGTGAAAGGTAACAAGTGCATTAATTTGAATAATGTATTTTATTTAACTGTATCTATCCAAAATATTATCATACTAACATATAATCAATGTTTTAAAACTATTAGAGATATTTTACATTTTTTGTACTAAATCTTCAGAATTTAGTGTGTATATTATACTTATAGCTCATTTCAATTCAGGCTAGCCACATTGCAAGTTCTGAAAAGCCACGTGTGTTTATGGGACAACTGAGATAATCTCTACCCAGATTATCCTGTTTTATGCCTATGACCTGTAGTGCCTCTTTTCCTTTATGCCTGGCTACTGTGCAGACTTTTCCTATTTAGATAGCAGTGAAATGGAGAAAACTCTCCATATAGCAGATACATTCCGTTGTGACTGCTTGTATATTTATCTTCTCCTCCTCACCCCCTACTATAAGGGACCATTGCATGATTTTACTTGCCTCTGAGTCTTTAATACTTTAACGTGATCACAATAACAAACATTTCCTAAGGGTTTGTCATGTGCCAAGCACTGTGCAATCTGCGTCACACACGTAAACTCATTTTCTCATTTTAATTCTCATAACATCCTTGTGAGGTACCTTTACTACTGCCATTTTGCAGATGGGGGAACTGAAGCTTAGAAAGGTTATGGAACTTGCCCAGGATCAGATAGCTGTAGGGCCTAGAATTGAAAGAATGCAATCTGACTTCAGATTTATGCTCTTTTATTTTTAAATTGGGAAATGTAATACATATGTGGAAAAATGCATAAATAGTAAAAATGAATATATAGTCTAACTAGTTATTATAAAGCCCACAACAGTGTAACCACTACCTATATCAAGAAACAACAGTGTAACCACTACCTATATTAAGAAACAACAGAAGGGGTGCCTGGGTGGCTCAGCTGGTTGTGTCCAACTCTTGATTTTGGCTCAGGTCATGATCTCAGGGTTGTGAGATCGAGCCCTATGTAGGGCTCTGCCCTAGGAGGGAATCCTGCTTAAGATTCTCTCTCTCCCTGTGCCCCACTACCCTCCAGCTCTAAAATTAAAAAATAATAATAATAAAGAAAAGAAATAGAAGATTTGTAGAAATCCAACCCATTGCTTCTTCCCAGTCTCAAACCGTCTCTCTGAAGTTCCTTCTGTCTTAGAGGTAGCCATTGACATATTTCCTTGCTCTTCTTTACAGTTTTAACACCTAGTGTACATTCTTTTTTTTTTTAAGACTTATTTATTCGTGAGAGAGAGAGAGAGAAACAGACTCCCTGCTGAGTGTAGAGCCCAACAGGAACCTGAGCTCATGAGTCCAGCTGAAACCAAGAGTCAGATGTTCAACTACTGAACCACTTAGGGGCCCCTTAAGTATGCATTCTTAATCACATTTTTTACTTTAGTCATATTTTTGAACTTTATAAAAATGGAATAATACAGTGTATATTCTGTTGTGAGTGGTTTCTCTTTCTTAGCATTATGTATGTATATATATATGTATATATTTATTTATTTTTGAAAGATTTATTTTTAAACAATCTCTACATTCAACTTGGGGCTCAGACTTACAACCCCAAGATCAAGAGTCACATGGTCTACCAACTGAGCCAGATAGGCATCCCCTAACATCATATATATATATATATATAAAATATATAAATAAAAATTTATATAAAATAAATAAAATTTAATTTTAATATAAATATAAATAAAATATAAATTTTATATAAAATATATAAAATTTATATAAAAATAAAATATATAAATAAAATCTTTTATATATATATATAAAAGATTTTATTTATTTATTTGACAGAGAGAGAGAATACAAGCAGGCAGAGCAGTAGGCAGGCAGAGGGAGAAGCAGGTTCCCCACAGAGCAGGGAGCCCAGTGCAGGGCTCCATCCCACAACTCTGGGATCATGACCTGAGCCAAAGGCAGCCACTTAACTGACTGAGCCACCCAGGTACCCTATATTTTTAAGATTCATATATATCAGGGTGCCTGGGTGGCTCAGTGGGTTAAAGCCTCTGCCTTCAGCTCAGGTCATGATCCCAGGGTCCTGGGATTGAGCCATGCATCGGGCTCTCAGCTCAGCAGGGAGTGTGCTTTCTCCTCTCTCTTTCTCTCTGCCTGCCTCTCTGCCTATTTGTGATGGCTGTCAAATAAATAAATAAATCTTTAAAAAAAATCATATATATCATTGCATATAATTTGATCATTTTCTATTGTATTATATTCTATTAATACAACTATGCCACAATATATTTATCCATTATGTTATTGATAGAGGACATTGGATCATTTATCATTTTTAGCTATAATAATAGTACTGCTATTAGCATTCTTTGACATGCATTCCAGTGCCCCAGAGCATGCCTTTCTTAAGAGTATATGCCTGGGGGGCACCTGGGTGGCTCAGTGGGTTAAAGCTGCTGCCTTCCGCTCAGGTCATGATCCCAGGGTCGTGGGATAGAGCCCCGCATCGGGCTCTCTGCTCTGCGGACAGCCTGCTTCCTCCTCTTTCTCTGCCTGCCTCTCTGCCTACTTGTGATCTCTGTCTATCAAATAAATAAATGAAATCTTTAAAAAAAAAAGAGTATATGCCTGGAAGTGACATGCTGGCTCACGTATGGGCCTGTACTCAATTTTAGTAGATAGGGCCAGATGATTTTTCCAAACTGGCCCATTAATTTACTCTCCCTATAGTGAAATGAAAATCCCCATTGCTCCACTCCTAGTCAACAGTTGTCATTTTCAATCTTTTTCATTTAGCCATTCTGGTGAGTGGTGTTGTACTCTCTTAACGTGGTTTCAATTTCCCTGTTTTCATAAAAAAGTTGACACTTTTTCACATCTTTACTGATTATTTGGATTTATTTAGTGATGTGCCTGTTCAAATCTTTTTGTTATGATTATAGTTCTTTATATATTCTGGAAAGAAGACTTTTCTTGGTTATACATGCTATATATATTTTTTCAGTTCTATAGAGCTATAATTGACATTCAGCTCTGTATAAGTTTAAGATGTATAGTAGAAGGCTGTAAGTTTACTAGACTCTGAGGCTTGCTTTTTAACTCCTTAAATGTGTCATGTGAGGAAACTGAATCTTAAGTATTACTGTGGTCAAATAGATCAGTTTTTCTATTATAGTATTTTTTGGATTAGTTTAAAAAGTCTGTTCCCTGGGGCACCTGGGTGGCTCAGTGCGTTAAGGCTCTGTCTTCACCTTGGGTCATGATCTCAGGGTCCTGGGATCAAGCCCCGCATCAGGCTCTCTGCTTAGCAGAGAGCCTTCTTCCCCATCTCTCCGCTTGCTGCTCTGCCTACTTGCGATCTCTCTCTCTCTCTGTCAAATAAATAAATTAAATCTTAAAAAAAAAGTCTGTCCCTTACTCTTTTCCTTTTTTTAAAGTGAATTCTACCCCCAACATGGAGCTCAAACGCACAACCCTAAGATCAAGAGTCTCATGCTCTACTTACTGAGCCAGCTAGGCATTCCAAGTCTGTCCCTTACTCTTAAGGTCATGGATATATGCTTTTATTTTATTTTCTAAAACTTTATTGTTTTGCCATTCAAATTTATGTCTATTATTCACCTGGGATTGATTTTTGTGTGTGATGTGAAGGGCCCATTTTCATTTTTTTTCTTCTACATGGGAATCTATTTGTCTTAGCACCAATTATCGAAAAACTTTTTTTCCGAAAACCATATTTTAGGCATTGCTATGCATCACCACCATGACAATATCAACTCCCATGTATGGATGAAAGTTTCTGGGCTCTTTATTCTGTTCCATTGGTATATGTGTCCATTCTTGATCCAGTAACACACTGCCTTAATTACTATGGCTTTATAATAAAACGTGCTATCTGGTAGCGCAAGTCTTCTTCTTCCTCCTCTTCTGTTCACTTCCTTCCTCATGAAGCTTGTTTTTGCTCTTCCGTAAAATGTCTAATTGGCTTAAGTTTCTCACACACACACACGCACACACACACACGCACACACACACACCTATTGAGATTTTTTCTGGAATTGCATTGTATCTACAAATAAATCTGGGGAGACTTAACATTATTCAGTATTGAAACTTCTGTGATCATATTATCTTTTTTTTTAATTTTTAAAAAAGATTTTTATTTATTTATTTATTTGACAGAGAGAGAGAGAGCACAAGTAGAGGGAACAGCAGATGGAGAGAGAGAAGCTCCTCCCTGAGCAGGGAGCCCAATGCAGAGCTCTAATTCCAGGACCATGGGATAATGACCTGATCTGAAGGCAACACTTAACTGACTGAGCCACCCAGGTGCCCTGAACATATCTCTGTTTAAATCTTCTTCAAGGTTTTTTTTTTTTTTTCTTTTTAAATTAAATTACATGACCAACATGGGGCTTGAACATATGACTCTGAGATAAGGAGTTGCATGCTCTAGCAACTAAGCCAGACAGTCACTTGGTCTTCAGTGAATTTTGGGGTAGAATAAGGGGGAGAGAGAATCTCAAGTAGACTCCATGCCCCATGGGGCTCAATCCAATGACCCAGAGATCACCACCGGAGCAGAAATCAAGAGTTGGATGCTCAACTGAGGGAGACATCCAGTTACCCCTCTTCAATGATTTTTAAAAAATGTTTTCTTCATGTAGGTCTTGCCCTTCTTTGATTTATTCCTAGGTAGTTGGTATTTAATTTGAAGCTATTGTAAGTGGTATCTTAAAATATTAATTACCTTTTCCTTCTTGGAGTATAGAAATACGTATTTTTTAAAAAATACGACTTTTAAATTAACCTGTTTAACACCTATTAATTGTAACAATTTATCTGCAGATTCGTTTGGATTTGCCACATAATGACATCCTCTGTGAAAAATAAGAATTTGTTTCTCCTTATTTAATCGTAATTCCTTTTATTTTTCTTGCCTTACGCCACTAAGGGCATTCAGGGGCAATAACGTACATTCTTGTCTGCAGCACACTTTTAATCACTATTAAGTCCTTTTGCCTCCAGGTCACAGCCTTGAAATTTTTAGTCGCCTGCTGGAGGGTCAGGAGTAAGACGCCTACGCTCTCCTTTCAGCTACTGCAGGGAGTTAAAAGACAGAACTTCTGCCTCCCGTAAACTAATTTTCCAATCCTGTAGATGCCAGCAGCTTCCTCGGGTTGCTACGCAACGGCGTAGCCCTGCCCCTGGAGTAGAATCAGCGGGGCTAGAAGCACGTGCCGCCTCTTCCGCATTCCCGGACTACATCCCCCATAATGCCGCGGACCGCGATCTGCTGGTCTCCGAAGTGGGGGAAGGGTTAGGACCGGCCGGGAGGCGGAGCGGAAGCGGACTGTGAGGGACGAGAAGAGTAGAATCTCCACGAGCTGAGAACCACCTCGTCGGTGATTCTCAATCTTGGCCTTTCTCCATTCCCACCTGGAGGCTGCTTCGCAAGCGCAGGACGCAACTGACGCCTGCTAACCGACTTTCGCAGCGCCGCCCCAGCTTGGGAGCCCGTTGGCGGCGGCGACGGTGACAAGAAGCCCACAAGCAAGGTAATGGGGAAGGGGCAAAAGGGAAGGGGGGGTGGAGGCGACTCCGCCCGCCCGCCCCGCGCCTCTCCCGTATTCCCCTCAGGCCCGGCGGCCGCTTTTCCTCTGCCGTTTCCCGCTCGTGCCCCTCGCCCCACCCGGGCCGCTGCCCCCAGGTGTCCGCGGAGAACCGACTCGGGAGCTGCCGGTAGCCCGCGGCCGAGGAGGCTCTTTGTCCCTGCCCCTCTGGGTCTGACAGCCTTGGCCCCGTGGGCCCCGGGCGGAGAACCGAGCGAGGCTCGGGCTGCTTGATCCGAGCGGGGCGGGCTCGGTCCCGTGGCCACTGGCGCGGGGGAGCGACCGACCTGGTGCAGGGGTGGAGGAGCGCCCGCGCGGCAGCCGCACTCACTTCTTTTTCTGCTTTTGACAGCTCAGCTCTGTTCTACTTTGAGGGAGAAAGTCAAATGCCCCCTTTTAACCCCCTCTTCAAACTCAGCTCCTGGGTGATTGGTAAGGATGAACTTAAACTGTTCTGTCGACTGTGACTTAAACTCTCTCGAAAGCGGTACTAAGATTGGTTCAGGCAGCCTGGGTTCCCATCCTGATCGAGGCACTCCTTGGCTTTATGACCTTGGTTAATTAAAGGTTCTAAGCCTGAGTTTTCTTATCAAATGGAGATAACAGTACGCACCTTTAAGTTGTTGGAATAAAAAATAATGTGCTTACAACGTTATTAATTCCTTTGATGAAAAAATCCTTTGAATATGATACTTTTATTAGTTATACCGAAGTGACCTCTGGATTTACGAGTTTTGAGCTTTTCTTTGTTTAATGATTAGCACCCTAGGTTGTGTGTTCTTTACTTAATACCTCGTTCACCTTAAACCTAAGGAAGGCATTCGTTTAAAGTATGCTGTCTTCTTAATTTCCACTGTTTGAAGATGGCTGAGAATGTTCTTAGGAAATTGATGACTCTGCTTTTCTGTGGATCAGCTCTGGAGATACAAGGATTTATTCACCCCCCCCCCCCCCCCAAGCTGTGTCCTTTGGGAGACTCTTTAGAGGCGCTTAAGTATGTGTTTTGGCAGAGTAAGCATCTAGGTGTTCTGCAATCCTGACGTGCGGCTTCGCCATCTTTATCTTCTGTCAACTTTTCCCACTGCTCTCTGCACTTTCTCACTGGTTAGTAATTTTACTCATTTGGGATTTCTGTTTGCCAGTGGTAGTTTTGATGCCAGAACAAATTGAATGAATGCAATACAATTTATAAGGAGTGATTTGAAACATTTCACATTAGTTCCTCTATAGTTTTGGTTTTGCAGTGTTCTCTCCTGATATTAATTGACATTGGTGATGAGTTTTTCTTTAAGGAAATTCTTATGGTCCTTTGCTGATTTTTTTTCATTGAAAATGCCTGTTCTTTACTACTTTGGGTTCAAACACTGTTGTGTAATATGTGAAGTAATACGTTCTGAGTAACGCTGTTTTTGAATGTACAGTTATAGTGGGAGAAAAACCAGTAGGGCCTGATGAATTTTCTATGTTATGTCTTCAGTGACTGATTCATTAAAAGAAAATTTAGGAAGAAAAGGAGAAAATCTGGTGAATGTATTTCATAAGGATACTAGCAAGGAAGTAAATAAGGGGAAAACTTATTTAAACTGTGGGAGATGACCTATGCATATAAAGATTTTTAAAAATATTCTCATTAAATATGTGGCAAAAATACTCATTTTGAAAAAAAAGTTTGTATATTGGTGTTCGTGCAGTACAAACAGGGAGTAATGGGCTATGGAAATAGAAGACCTTGGTTTTTGTCCTAGCTCTGTCATTATCTGTATAACCTTATGTTCCTTTGTGGTCCTTATTTTCCTCTTGCCTAACATAGTGAGTTGGTCAGATTCCAGACTCTTCTAGTTCAGACTTTGAATGATAAAGTGTTTTAGATGTCCTTTTTAAAACATGTAACAAATTGGTATAAGCCCTTTTAGTCATTTATTTGTGTCTTAGAGTTTTTTTTTTATTCCCCACCTTGAGGAAGGGGATGCACATGTAGGAACTAGAAAGCTGCCACAAACAAGCATTCCTCTTTCATGAACTGCACATGTTTTTTTCTACATTTTTGACATGCTTATTTCTCCTTTTCTCTACTGCGCATCTCTTTTATTTTACTTATAGCCTTTGTTTACCTGTTGTGCCTATTTCTTTGTAAATCTACTTTTTCAATCCCCTAATCCAAACTTCATTGTTTCTTTTTTTGAATTCTTTCCCTTTTTGCTCCTATTCCCAACAACTTGGTATTCTTAGGTGTTCTTTTTTTCCCAAGGCCTCAGGCAAAGGTGCCCAGTGCTAGTCTAGTTAGCTGTGGAGGGGGATGTGGGCTCATGTATCACAAAACATGATTGGCTGAGGCTTTGGGCAGGTGACTATCTGGTACAACCTAATTTACTTTATTTTGTTTATTTTTTAAAAGATTTATTTATTTATTTGACAGAGCACACACGCACGAATGAGCATGAGCGGGGGAGAGAGAGAAGCGGGTTCCCTGCTTAACAGGCAGCCTTAGGATCATGACCTGAGTCAAGGCAGATGCTTAACTGACTGAGCCACCCAGGCTCCCCAGCCTAATATATTTTAGATTAAACTGTTACTGTGGCATAATGATTGAGTAGTTTCCCGTTGTCCTAACATTTTCTATTCTTAACCTTGAAGTACTTTACCCGTTTTTTTTTTTTTTTAAATCTTTGTACTCTTCAGAGCTATTATCTCCTCTCTTTTCTCCCAAATGTGCCATCTAAAAATGATCTGATATCTTGAGATATGTGTCTGTATCTTAGCTGGAATTTTAGTGTAGCTTCTCTCAAAGCAGTTCACATTTAAAATTTTAGACCTAATTAGGAGTGGAAAGCTGTGTTTTCTGTTAATTTTTTTTCCTAGATATTAGCCTTGGGCAATATTGTGTAGAAAAAGTATTCTAAGAATGGGCCTTTCCCCCTGAAATTACATTCCGAGGTCAAGTCTGTGGAGGACTTACTTCTGAGGCTTTTTTGAAGAGAACTGTCTGAACCTCTGTGCTCTGGTGAACATACTGTGTCTTTTTGTAAAATATTTCTGCTTTTCTAATTATAAATTCCTTGGGAGACTAATAGGCACTAATTCTTGTAGCACCTTTGGCTTAGCGAGAGCTTCTCTCCTTGCTAGTTGCTGCTGTTGTTATAGTTAATTTAACTATAGTTCTAAAGCACAAAAAGCAGAGCACTGAATAAATGCAAAAATGGGATTTGAAGGGGAGATTTTTTTTTTTTAGGTAGGATTACCATCTATTAATGTTTTTAATGTTGTTATTGCGGTGTTTCCATAAACAATACAAGCAAGTATTTCAAGACAGGCAGTGTGAAATAGTGTTTTTAAAATTTTGACTGCAACCCATAGTAAGAGATCTTTTTATGTCAAGACTTCATAGATACACAAGTATCTATGTGTGTGCATGTGTGTGTCTGTGTAAGAAAAAAATATAGGTATCTAACTGAAAGAAAACTGACATAAAGCAAAATCTGTAGTGGTACCATCTACTTATTTGATAGTTTCTATTTTATCTTGTATTTTTAAAAAGTGCCATTTGCAAACTGTTAAGTTGATTTTTTTCCTCGCTTTTGAAGAACAGGAGAGTCCTGTGCTGAGAATTTGGATGCTTCATTTGCCCCTATTTGTTTGCTGATAGTCATTCATCCTCTTTGTGCTTCACTTTCCTTTTCTTTAAAATGAGGGTGATAGGGTGTCTGGGTGGCTCAGTTTTTAAATGTCTGCCTTCAGCTTGGGTCATGATCCCAGGGTCCTGGGTTTGAGCCCCACATCAGGCTCCCTGCCAAGCGAGGAGCCTGCTTCTCCTTTCCCTCTGCCTGCTGTTCACCCGGTTGTGCTCACTCTCTCTAGTCAAATAAATAAATAAAATAAATAAAAGTCTTAAAAAAGAAAAAATAAAATGAGGGTGATCCTCTGTCTTGACTGTAGTAATAATGTTAATTAATATATTTGTCTTCAGGTCCCTGGCTAGGGAGAAACCACTGAAAAATTGCTTAAATATCTAGTTGTTTGCATGTTTGATATTTGGGAAGTGGCATAAAAAAACTTTAAACAGATCTGTGGAGATTATTGGAATAGAGACTTTAAGGCCTTTAATAAATGTGAAAACTAAGAAAAAAGTTTCCCCCTTTTTTCCTGTTTCTACTTTTTGTCCTTTAACAAGGAATCTTTTGGAGTTTGAAAATTTCTATTTAAAATGCTTAGTAACCATAGTAACCAGCATCTGGGTGGCTCAGTCCATTAAGCATCTTCTGACTCTTGATATCAGCTCAGGTATTCTTTTTTTTTTTTAAAGATTTTATTTATTTATTTGACAGAGAGAGATCACAAGCAGGCAGAGAGGCAGGCAGAGAGAGAGAGGAGGAAGCAGGCTCCCCGCCAAGCAGAGAGCCCGATGCGGGACTCGATCCCAGGACCCTGAGATCATGACCTGAGCCGAAGGCAGAGGCTTAACCCACTA
>ML110128.1:0-28773 GCA_003697995.1 Taxidea taxus jeffersonii | reverse complement strand
TTTTTAAAGATTTTATTTATTTATTTGACAGAGAGAGATCACAAGCAGGCAGAGAGGCAGGCAGAGAGAGAGAGGAGGAAGCAGGCTCCCCGCCAAGCAGAGAGCCCGATGCGGGACTCGATCCCAGGACCCTGAGATCATGACCTGAGCCGAAGGCAGAGGCTTAACCCACTGAGCCACCCAGGCGCCCCTCAGGTATTTTTTTTAATTAACATATAATGTATTATTTGTTTCAGGGGTAGAGGTCTGTGATTCATCAGTCTTATACAATACACAGCTCTCAGCACAACACATACCCTCCCCAGTGTCCATCTAGCCACCCAATCTTCCCACCCCCTTCCACTCCAGCAGCCCTCTGTTTCCTGAAATTAAGAAGTTCTTATGGTTTTTCTCCCTCTCTGATTTCGTCTTGTTTCATTTTTTCCTCTCTTCCCTTCTGATTCTCTGCCTTGTTTCTCAAATTCCTCATATCAGTGGGTTCATTTGATAATTGTCTTTCTCTGACTTATTTCGCTTAGCATAATACCCTCTAGTTCCATCCATATTATTGCAGATGGCAAGATTTCATTTTTGATGGCTGCATAATATTCCATTGTATATATATGCCACATTTTTTTTTTTAAGATTTTATTTATTTATTTGACAGGGAGTCATATAGTGAGAGAAGGAATACAAACAGGGGGAATGGGAGGGAGAAGCAGGCTTCCTGTTGAACAGAGAGCCCAATGAAGGGCTTAACCCTAGGACCTGAGATCATGACCTGAGCCCAAGGTAGATGCTTAATGATTGAGCCACCCAGTCACCTATACCACATTCATCTGTCCATTCATCTGTCCATGGACATCTAGGCTCTTTCCACAGTTTGGCTATTGGGGACATTGCTACTATAAACATTGGGGTGCACGTGCCCCTTTGGATCACTATATTTGTATCTTTGGGCTAAATACCCAGTAGTACAATTGCTGGATTATAGGGTATCAGCTCAGGTCTTGATCCCAGGGTCATGTGTTGAAGCCCAGCTTTGGTCTTCATGTTCAGTGTGGAACCTACTTAAAAAAAAAAAAAAATTGCTTTATAACAATTTTAAGTTAACATGTTGGCAAATTGCTACCTAGATTTTAATCCATACCCCATCTTAACTACACTGCCCCCTTCATGTTAGAGAATGCTAATAGGAATGTATTTACATATTTTTCTGTGCAAAGTCACTATACCAGATTATTACTATTCCCGTATATTACCGAACAGTAGAACTACCATTCTTCTAAGAAAAGGGAAAACAAAGCTTTCTATGCTTGTGGGTTTCCTTCTGTTTACTTTGAACAATTTCTCCAAACCAGGCCATTCCATGCTGGGGATTGGGATCCCTCCCATTCTCATTTGTTTGTACCGAGGAGACTAAGAATAAGGGATTTACTGCCTGCTCCCAAGATTCTGGTCAGAAAAGAATTCTAAAGGTTTTAGTTGGAAGGAAATTGGAACCAGACTTTACTTCCTCTTGTTTTTCAGATCAGACCTCCCTAGAGGGCCTTCCTTGATCTGATACTTCACGTAGACTCCTCAGATATCCTCACATCACCCTGTTTGTTTATTTTCTCCATAGTAGTTTATGACAAGCTGAAATTAACTTGTTTCTACGTTTGCTTGTTAATTGTCTCCAACTAAGACATAATCTCCACAAGAAGAATCCTGTCTTGTTTCACCTTTCACATCTCCAATTCTGGCGCATAGTAGGTACTGCAATAAATATTGTGAATGAGTAAGTGAGCAAATGAATGAATAAACCAAGTTCTTTCATGCTTTAAATGAAACTTCGTATAGTAGATTGTTGAGCCTAGGTCTTTATGTAGTCCTCCCCCACCCCCAATTCTTTTTTCTGGAAATTCGTTTTCTTATCAGTGTCTGGCTGCTCATTGTGAAGGTATCTCCATCCAGAAGATCTTATATTTATCTGTGCTTTACTTCATATTTTTTTCTGTTGTTTTTTGCTTATGTAAAAAAAAGCTAAGCTCTAAGATTTCTTAAATCCTTCTTGTAGTAACTTTGTAATAGTTTGATTTAGGGGAATAAAGTGAAACTTTAATGTGCCAACTTGATAATTTAATGAATAGCCTAAGCATATATTTTTGGAATTTTAGGATCATTGCTCTAAACTGCCATTACTGTTCTCTGGCTATGTTCTTTTTTTGTTTTTGTTTTTTTTAAAGATTTTATTCATTTATTTGAGAGAGAGTGCGCGTGCACTTGAGAGAACTTGAGCGAACAGACTGGGGGGAGGGGCCGAGGGAGAGAGAGGGGGAAGCCGACTCCCTGCTGAACGGGAGGTGGGGGTGGAGGTGGCTGGATCCCAGGACCCCAAGATCATGACCTGAGCTGCAGGCAGATGACCTGAGTTGCAGGCAGATGACCTGAGTTGCAGGCAGACTGACCGAACTACCCAGATGCCCTCGGGTTATGTTCTTTTAAAGCAAAAGAGAATAAGCTTCATTTAATGTTACAGTTGATTTAGTATTTACAAACTTAGCCTTTCTAGTGGAGGTAAAGAAGGTAGTATGGTATAGAGAAAAACCTAAATAGTGAGTCAGGACCTGTCTTCTAGATCAATATAGTTTTTGTCATTAACTGTCTCATTTTAGGCAAAATATCCTGGGTTTTATTTCATATGAAATGTCAGGGGATTGTAGTAGATTTCTTCTAAGATTCATCTAGCCACAAAATGAATAATTGAAGGTGCTTTAATTTTATCTTGAAACTTCCATCTCTTCTGCCCTTTTGCCCCCCAAGCCCCCCAACACTGTAGGGAAGTCATTGCTGCTTGGGAGAAGGTGGGGTTAGACTCAGGGATGTGCTTAAAGTAAACTGTAGGTATCTCTACTGATTGTCACTGGGGTTTATGGGAGTTGTGGCAGCTGTGTAGGGTCAGTTACTCTTGCCCTTAGGCACATGGGATTGTGGGGACAAGGCTCCTGACTGGATGAGAAAATGTGATGCGTGAAATCAGCTGATATAAAGTAATGTGCTGTGAGAGAAGATCAGCATGGACTGGGGTAAGGTGATGAGGTTTTGAAATCCTTCTGGCTAAGGTAGTATTTAAACAGATACTCTAGTCTCATTGTAGGCTATTTGGAAGATGAAGTTTTCTCATCAACAGTGCCATTGTATCATCTTTTAGGACTGGGTAATTCTTCAGTAATTAGTAATCAGTAACTAGTACCAATGAGGTATTTCATGCTATCCACTGAGTAAATTCTGAGTAGAAATTTGTTCAAGACTGTGGCCTCTCTGGTAGCTGTTAACTACCTGAATGAGAGGATGTAAGGAAACATGCTTCATAAATAAAAATGGATATAAATGTAAGGTGCTATGATTGGGGGAGATATTTTTGTGACTAAAGGGAAATAGATTTGCCTTTGGGGACTGGATTATGGAGGACCATGAGAGCTAATCTGAGGAGTTTTATTTGGGTCTAGTAAAACAAAAACTCCTGTATTAACTCAGATTACTCAGATTATCAAGAACTACTGGCATTGCTGCATTAGTGCCTGACACTAATAATAAAAGTTAGTGTATATTGAGTAGTATGAAGTATCATTTATCTTTACCAGTATAAATGAGGACATCAGGGTCTAGGGAGATAAAGTAACTTGCTCAAGGTTTTAAAGATAGAATATGTAATTTCATATGGAATACGTGGGGCTGGAGGTGGGGCAGGAGTGGGAGTGCTACTTTTTGAAGAGGCAACATTTGAGATAAATAATACTAAAAAATGAGAAGGAACAAGCATGGGGAGAGCATTGCAGGGAGGTGAATAGCAGTTGTATATTGAGCCTGAGGTCAGAAAGCATTTGGTTGGTCTTGCCTGGAGGGACTGTAGTACAGTGAGCAAATAAGTGGTGTGAGGTTAGGACAAGAGAGAGAAGGGCAGAAGTCAGATTTTGTAGGGCCTTGTGGCTTGAGGTAAAGAGTTTTAATTTTATTTTAAGTACAGTGGGAAAATGTTGAAGGGTTTTTAAGCAGGAGAGTGATGTACTACAACTTTGTGTGTGGTTAAAAAATACATAAAATGTACCATTTGAACCATATTTAAGCATACAGTTCAGTGACATTAAAAATGTTCACATTGTTGTGCAGCCATCACCATTATACATCTTCAGAACTTTTTCATCATCCCAGAGTAAAATTCTGTACCTTAAACTTTAAACCATAACTCTCCATTCTTCTCTCCTCAGCCCCAGCCCCAGCTCCTGTTAACTACCATTCTACTTTCTGTCTCAATGTATCTGACTGGTCTAAGTACCTATATTAAATGGAATCCTACAATATTTGTCTTTTTGTGTCTGGTTTATTAACTTAGTATGATATATGTACCTTTTTAAAGTAGGCTCCATGCCCAACATAGGTCTTGAACACATGACCCTGAGATTAAGGGTCATGCTCCACCGACTGAGCCAGCCAGGCGCCTCTTATGTTATCTTTAAGGTTCACCTGTTTTGTAGCTTGTATCAGAATTTTATTCCCATTTAAACCTGAATAATATTCCATGGTATGTATATACCACATTTTGTTTATCTGTTCATTTTTTTGGACATGGGTTATTTCTACCTTTTGTCTATTGTTGAATAATGCTGCAATGAATATAGGTGCACAAGTATCTCTGAGTCCCTGCTTTCAATTCTTTAGTGATTATACCCAGAAGTGGAATTACTGGATCATATGGTAATTATGTGTTTAATTTTTTGAGGAACTGATGTACTGTTGGTTTCCACACTGGTTGCACGGTTTTTCATTCCTGTCAGCAGTACACAAGAGTTTCAATGTCTCCACATCTACCAACACTTGTTTTTTTTCTTTAGTTTTGTTTTTTTGATAAATGTTATAGGGGAAGAAACATCTTTTTTTCCCTGTCTTCTTAGGTTCAGTACCTGGGGCTCTGCAAATTAAATCGACAGAAGCCAGATTGACAGGAGAAAAGGGGTTATTTCATATGCAAACGAGGGGCTTTACAGAAATGAAATGAAAACCAAAGAAGCAGGTAGGCCTGAGAGCTTATGTATCATTTAGACAGGGAGCTATACATTGTGAAGATCTGACAAGACAAAGGAAAAGGAGTTTTAGCTTCTGGAGGCAGTAGGTTGTGGGAAGGTAATATATGGGAGAAACTAATGGAAGATAAGGGTTGTTTAAGATGTATTTGTACAGATTTGTCTCATCATCAACTCCCTGTCTCCCACAATGAGAATGTTGTCGCCTTTCTGATGGGAAATTCTTGTCTGCCTTTTAGTTAGAGAGGGGGAGAGCAAGGCAGGAAACACTTCCTGCATCTGCTGTTTCTTAGTCATCTTCAGTTCCAAGTAATCGTTATACAGCAGAGGCATACTTGTACTTTGGTGGGGTATACTCTGATGCCCTTCCTATCATGCTAATAATGGGTATGAAGTGGTATCTCATTGTGGTTTAATTTGCATTTTCCTAATGATTAGTGATTTGAGCGTCCTTTCATGTGCTGATGTTCATTTACATATCTCCTTTGAGAACCATTGGAATTTTTACTATTCAAATTGTGACTTGTTTTTAGAAGAACATTTTGGCTGCTTTGAGGACAGTGGCTTGAAGTGGGGTTGGAGAGGAATCTGGGAAACCACTTGAGAAACAGCTTCAGGAATCCAGCTGGAGATGATGATACTTGGACCACACTCCTTTGCCTCTTCAGATCTAGTGCTCTACAGACAACATCATTTTATTTTATTATTTATTTATTTATTTAGATGATTTGTGACAACTTCATTTTATTTTATTTTTTATTTTTTTAAAGATTTTATTTATTTATTTGATAGACAGAGATCACACAAGCAGGCAGAGAGGCAGGCAGAGAGTGGAGGGGAGAAGCAGGCTCCCTGACGAGCAGAGAGCCCGATGTGGGACTCGATCCCAGGACGCTGGGATCATGACCCAAGCCGAAGGCAGCGGCGACAACTTCATTTTAAATGTGCCTCCTCTCCTTCACTTCTGCTTTTGAGCTGTATACACTCTAATTCCTTTTGTATTCTCTGCAGTTACCCAAGAACTTTCCCCTGGGAATCCCAAAAATATTTATAAGTCTATCTTAGGTCAAAATAATGATGATGAAGGTGATGATGATTTTGTTTTTGTTTCTATTTATTTTTAAGAGCTTTTATTTATTAGAGAACAAGTGAGAGAGGAAGCATGAGCTGGGTGAGAGGGTATTGGAGAAGGGAGAAGCGGACTCCCCGCTGAGCAGGGAGCCTGACGTGGGGCTCAATCCCAGAGCTCTGGGATCATGACCTGAGTGGAAGGCAGGCACTTAACTGACTGAGCCACCTAGGCACCCCTTGTTTTTGCTTTTTAAAAACTACTTGGGTCAAATAGGAAGTTTGACTTTTTAGTCATTAGTAGACAATTGATATGGTGGCCTAGAAGTTGGGATGAAAAGTGTTCACATTGTACACTATTTTGGTCAACAAAGGACTCTAATAAATACTGTGCTCGATTGTAGCCATAAACCCTTAGTGACAATGTAGGCCTTTTAGGTGTAGTTGTTATTTCCTTCATGACCTAGGTGGCCTTCCAGGAGATGGACCAGTACTCGAAACCTAAAGAAAAAAAAATGGGGAGTTTCGGAGTGCAAGTTCCTATGTCACTTGCAGCTTTGAACATTACACAGGAAGGAGACATTATTAAACCCTCCCTTTTTTTCTTTTTCTTTCCTAAAGATTGAGTCTAAGAATAATTTCTCCTTAGAAGTACTAAAATAGGGGCACCTGGGTGGCTCAGTGGGTTGAGCCTCTGCCTTCAGCTCAGGTCATGATCTCAGGGTCCTGGGATCGAGCCCCCGCATCAGGCTCTCTGCTCAGCAGGGAGCCTGCTTCCTCCTCTCTCTGCTTGCCTCTCTGCCTACTTGTGATCTCTCTCTGTCAAATAAATACATAAAATCTTAAAAAAAAAAAAGTACTAAAATAAATTGCCTTTAGTTGCTAAACAATTAAAATCTTGTCTGCTTTTTTCTTTCTATATGGCATCACAAAAAAATCTTTCAGGGAACAGAACATATATTCATATTGATCACAGGGACTAAAGTGGTACTGGTAGAAATTGTTTTCTCTTCATTCTGTCTCCCCCTCTGTCTTGTAAATATAGGGCTTAGCTTACCCTGGCAGGAGTGACTTAGGTTACAGCAAAGATACCTGTTTTTTCCTCCCCACTGCTGCTTTATGAAGAGATTTGAGATTTGGAAAGTGATTCCCATTCTTTGCTGGACATTGAAATAACCTAGGGTTCTTCTTCTTTTTTTTTTTTTTAAGATACTTATTTACTTGAGAAAGAGCGAGAGAGTCTAAGGGAGCTGCAGGGGGAGAGGTAGAAGCAAGCTTCCCGCTGCGCAGAGAGCGCAATGCAGGGTGATCCAAGGACACTGAGATTATGACCTGAGCTGAAGGCAGACACTTAACTGACTAAGCCACCCAGGTGTCCCTAAACTAGGGCTCTTAAAAACCAAACAAACCATACCCAATCCAACCCAACCCAACCCAAACTGATGCCTGCCTCCTTCCCCTTAGACATTCTAATTTAATTGGTTTGGGGTGTGAGCTGGCATGGGGATATTTAGAAAACTCTTTAGGTAATTTTAATGTGAAGCATTTTGAGAAAAGACCAAAGGCATAGTTGTATCCTTTTGGGAATCTTAGTTACCTCTACTGGGCTTGCTTGGAATTACATGTGGAAATGAACCCTTCAGAATAATTTTCAGGCCTTCTTGGGTTGCATCAGAGAACCCTCATGGGCCTTTGAACTGTTCAGCCCTGTGTCAGGTATTAGCTGGCTCTAGGCCATCTTTTTAACTTGAAGAAGGCTCCAGGGTGTCTTTTCTCTTTAGTAGCTCCTACACTCACTTTATTTCTTGATGTCCTTTTGTAGTTCCCTAGTGAAGAGTAGAATAATGGCTCCCAGCTTCTCACTTCTTTGCTATTCTCAGAGACACCCTTTTCATGTTAAATGTTTAACTTATTTGAGTTCCTGGGAGATCCACTTGGTTAAACTGTTGGACTCTTTGATTTCAGCTCTGGTCACAATCTTAGGGTCTTGAGATCAGCCCCAGGTCAAGCTCCATGCTCAGTGGGGAGTCTGCTTGAGGATTCTTTTCCTCTGTCCCTCTCCTGTTGCTATGTGTGTGTGTGTGTGTGTGTGTACATAAATAAATCTTAAAAAGCATAAATAATAAATAAATCTTAAAAACATAAATAAATAAATCTTATTTTTTTAAACTTCTTATCATTGTAGAAAAATGTGTAACAAACACAAGCAAGTTCTAAAACATGAGTATTTCACTATAGTAGTCCCTATAAAGCTTCCTGACTTCTCTCTGAGGTGGGATGCTTTAATTTAGTTGAGGGCAGTGGTGAACCAGACACATTCCATGAAGAGTCAAGGCTATGAAGAGTTTTCATTTTTTAAAGATTTTATTTATTTAACAGAGAGAGCTAGAGCTTGAGTGCGAGCGTGCACGCACATAAGTAGGCTGAGCAGCAGGCAGAGGGAGAAGGGTCTTGCTGAGCAGGGAGCCCGATTTGGGGCTTGAACCCAGGACCCTGGGGTCATGAACTGAGCCGAAGGCAGATGCTTAACCGACTGAGCTGTCCAGGCACCCCCCGCTTTTTAAAAAAATTTTTTATTAAAAAAAATTTTTTTTTAAAGATTTTGTTTTTTTATTTGACAGACAGAGATCACCAGCAGGCAGAGAGGCAGGCAGAGAGAGAGGAAGGGAAGCAGGCTCCCTGCTGAGCAGAGAGCCCTATGCGGGGCTCAATGGATCCCAGGACCCTGGGATCATGACCTGAGCCGAAAGCAGAGGCTTTAACCCACTGAGCCACCCAGGCGCCCCTGGTTTTTTTTTTTTTTTTTAGATTTTATTTGAGAGAGAGAGAGCGAGAGCACGAGAGCATATAAACGGGGAGTGGCAGAGGGAGAGGGAGAAAAAGGCTCAAAGCTGATCAGGGAGCCCAGTGTGGGCTTGATCCCAGGACCATGGGATCATGACCTGAGTGGAAGGCAGACACTTAACTAACTGAGCCACCCAGGCACCCCTCTGAAGACCTTTCCGTAGGCCTGTTTTTCTGAATTTAATAGTCAACTAGCATACAGTCAATATAGAGCAATAAGGGGCTCTTTATTTATCTTTGGGCCCCCCACCTTGAGAAACACTAGGTTTAAAGTAGGCTTTCTTTTATCTTGGGATTTATTTCTTTGGGGACATATCCTCCTTAGTTAAGTTTCTGCCCTGTCTACTATTGCTGTGTTTTCTCTCAGTGTCTAGTGTTGGTACTGCTACTCTTTAAGCAAAGTTCATGGTTAAGCTTATATCTAGTTGGAGGGACTTTACCTGTTAGAGATTAGACTCCTGTGTTTGACTCTCAACCCCACCTCCCTCCCTGGATCTCCTGTTCTCTGTCCAATGCCATTACAGTCTTGGGATTTGTCACTTTGGTGGAATTCTGTAAAACCTATGAGTTCTATAGTAGGATTGGGTTTAAGGACCTTTTTTTTAAATGAAAGGACAGACCCTGAATGGAGATAGAGATTCTGAACTTGTGGGCTTATAGCTCTTGCCAAAGTTCAGGCAAGTGAGGTCTGTGGCCTAGGTGAAAAATCTTAGGGAAGTTAACCACCTCTCTGAGCTTTAATATTATCATCTTTAACGTGAGAATAACAACAACATCTTTCTTTTGAGGTTATTGCAAAAAATGAATGAAATAGCCATTGTGAAGTGTTCTCTTCATACCATAAGAACTCAGTAGTTGTTCATGGCTGCAGTTTCTGCTGTTAACTATTTTACTGCCATTGCTGCAGAAGAGGGTCATGGGTTCAGAGCCTGAGCTTTGAATCCTCTCTCTACTGCTATCCGTTTGTATGACCTTGAACAAATTATTTAACTTCTCTCTGCCTCAGTTTTTTCTACCTGTGAAGTGAGAACATTATTAATGTGGGAGTTGTGAAGATGTAATGAATTAATTCATTTAAGGAGTTTATAGCACAATCTGGTACAAAGTGATTGTCATAAAGCTGTTATTTCATGGAAGTGCGGTCTTTGCCTTTCTGGTTTTGGCTTTGGATATGTATAGTATCTAAAATCTTCCAGGCTGTTATTTTAACCTTTATTTGCCAAAACACCAGGAAGTCTGTGTTCTTAATTCTCCAGTGATGTCACTTTTCTGGTTTTGTTGTCATGCCCACTTTAGAAGCCTGTTGTGACTGCTTCAGGGCAGATACCCAGTCGGTTCTTCTACTGGGTGCCGGGTCAGGTCATGGAGAACACAGGTCAGACTTGAAAAGACATAGGAACCAGTGAAGAAAGATTACTAAAGAAAGAATATGTTTAATATATGTGTGTAAAGAAATTCTTTTAAAATTTTCTTGGGCATCAGAACTTCTACTTTCTGAACTCAAATGTAAGATCTATAGAAAAAATATTAGGTTACATTTACTTGACTTTGTTAAATAAAGTTTAGTAATCCAGTATTGATTTTAAAGTAGAGTTTTCATAAGATCTGAAGCTATTTATTCTTTGTGTGGTAACTAAATAAGCAGAAGTAGAAGAAAACTTGAAAAGGAGTTAATTCTTAATTTCTAATGCAGTTATTACCTTGCTATAGTAATTAAAATGGCCAGTTAGTGGGGTAATCATGCTTGTAGTGAGGTTTGGCATGATGGGTACACTGCAACTAGAGTAGGTGGGTGTTCTTCAAACCTTGGAGGCCCAGAATTTGTTAGTGGTGTATCAGGGACTGGGGGGCCGGGTAGGAGGATGAAAGAGTGGGAGTTTTCTGAACTGGACAGGTGAATTGCCAGGGTAGAAGATCCCCTGCTTACACATATCTCAACACACACACGTCTAGAGGAGTTTTGAGTATAAAATTTTGTATTTTGATTTTTTATGTAGGATAATTAAAGATACTCTTTATTTTTTATTAAGTAAAGATATCTTTATCTTAAATATCTTAAATGAAGACACTCTTTATTTTTATTGTTTAAAAAAAGAATGTGCTAGAAAGCAAACTTTTGGGGCAGAAGCATAGTTCCCATACTGCCTAGCATATATGCTGGCTCCGTAAACATCTGTTGAAAGGGTTTAAATGCTCTTCAGAGTTAACTTTTACTGTATTCATTTCTAGTCTTATCCTCAAACTTGATTTTATTTGGCTATGTGATTATACCCTATTAAGCAGATTAAAATTGGTATGTTTTATTTGCCCATACTGCTGGAAGTTAAAAAGTTCTTAAGGATTATTTTCATTAGGCTTTGAAATATACTTTTTGACTCTAGATATATTTCCATGTGAAGAATTTTATTCTACCATAAATGAAAAGTTTTCTTTGCTGGACACTTTGGTGACTCATATACATTATTGCTCTCTAGGTCTTTCTAGATTCCATGATTTTAATCACCTTTATTTTTTTTTTAATTGACGTATAACCTTTTTTTCCTTATACAATTTTCCCTTAAATTATAGAAGTACATTCCTGTGCCATTTAAAATTTAGAATTGCAGATTTGGAAATACAAGAAAATTTTCTAAACTCTTTTAGCACTTCTCATTATGCCTGGCATAAATTTAGAAGTATAAGCTTAAGAGATTGTGACTTATTTTTCATCTTAGATTGGATGCTTAAGATGATCTTGTTGCCATCAGAATACTTTCTAGTGACATTTTCAAATATTGTTACACCTATTTAATTGTGGGATTTTTTTTCCTTAGACATTTTTTGTTTTCCAGTCTGTTTCACCTTTCCTCATTTTCTTTTTTTTCCCCCAAGATTTATTTTTTTAATTTTTTATTTGACTGAGAGAGAGTGAGAGAACACAAGCTGGGGGAGCAGTAGACTGAGAGGGAGAAATAGACTCCCTATGGAAAAGGGAGCCGATGTGGGACTCAATCCCAGGACCCCAGGATCATGAAATGAGCCATAGGCAGATGCTTAACTGACTGAGCCACCCAGGCATCCCCTTTCCTCAATTTCTCACTTTCACTTTGGCATCTGCTTTTTTAAAAATTTTTTTAAAGGAAGAGAAGGTGGAATAAGTGTTAGACATTTAATTTGGAAACCTATATTTGAATAGTCTCCTATGAATCTCATTATATGTCCATAGTTTTAGTTTATTTAACAAAACACTAATGTCTGTAAGAGTTTGAATGACAAGAAGTCATTCAAAGAATTGGTAGCATTTCAATTTATTGACACTTATGTCTGGTTTAAAATTTTGAAGAGCAATGTAAATGAAACTGGAAGTTGTCAAAGAAGATACAGTTTCAAATCACAAGGATTTATAGAATCTCTTCTTAAGTTTGTCATTATCTAGTCTGTTACTGGTATAGTTTAAGACTAATCCCCTTTTCTTTTCTCAATTTTACAGAGTTAATTGAGAGTTGGAGGCAACCTTGCTGAAGATGAAGAATATACAGTATTAGAGGAGGAGTTTTTTTTTTTCTTTTTTTCTTTTTTCTTTCAGAAGTCTTGGTTGTTTGGCAGCTTACAGCTAATCACCACTCTTCAGTTGAGTGTGTTTGCTTTTATCAGAAATGGTTTTTACAATCTCAAGGAAAACCATGTCCCAGAAATTGAGTTTACTGTTGCTTGTATTTGGACTCATTTGGGGATTGATGTTACTGCACTATACTTTTCAACAACCACGACATCAAAGCAGTGTCAAGTTACGTGAACAAATACTAGACTTAAGCAAAAGATATGTTAAAGCTCTAGCAGAGGAAAATAAGAACTCGGATGTTGAGAATGGCGCTTCTATGGCAGGATATGGTAAGATAACCGTAGATTCTTCCTGGTTTTCTCCCCCTCAACCTATCCCCATTTCAATGTAGTTATGGAAGGAAATCCAACTCATCACTTCATGCGTAGGTCTTTCCAAAGCAAATTTTTCTTGACTTTTTATTATGAAAAATTTAAAACGTACTGAAAAGTAGAAACAATATGATAAATACCTATATATCTGTTAACTAGATTTAACAGTTATTAACATGTTAAAATTTTTGTTTTGTTTAATTTTTGAAGACCAGTTAAAGTGTAGAAATTTTGACATTTCACTGCTAGATATTTCCATATGTATATCTAAACAAATGACCTTTTTATACACAATTATAGGAGCATTATAATATTTACATTTATCCGATTGTGCCAATTGGTATATAATTGTAGACCATCAATTATATAACATCTGTCAATTCCTAAGAAGCAACTTTGCCTATATCTCCAATATTGTTTGTTTATTGCCATTCTCCCTTTCACATTATAGGTTCCTGCTGTGGGTTTTTGTTTTGTTTTGTTTCTTAGATTTTATTTATTTGAGAGAGAGAGAGAGTGCATGAGCAGGGGAGGGGCAGAGGGAGAGGGAGAAACAGACTCCCACTGAGCAGGGACCCTGACACCGGGCTTGATCCCAGGACCCTGAGTTGAAGGCAGATGCTTGCTTAACCAACACTTCCTGCTGTGTTTTAAGTTCTATATGCGTGCCATGTTCTTTCTTGTCTTCAGGACTTAAAAAAAAAAGAGAAAGGAGAGATAGAACATTTTGTATATGAGTGTGTGGACATTTTCTCTATTTCAGTGGTTTTTTGTTTGTTTTTTTTTTTTAGTTATACATGTATGTATTTAAAGAATCAAAATGTGTCATGAGTCTGGTAATAAAAAAGGGCAGTTCTTCCCAGCCCCAACAGTCCTTAAATTTCCCATTCCTTAGAGTCAGCCATAGAAAATTATTTAATCTGATTTACTTGGTGATTACCTCCATGTGTTTAAATAACATGCTCTGTGAGCTTCTTCTTGATTTTTCAATTATAAGAGTTATCTGTTAACTTCCCACTGTGCAGAGTGAGGGTTCAGCTTTCTTTTTTACCCAAAATTGCATCCCACCCACCCCAGGCTGCTTTCACACACACATGTCCTTCTAGTCCTGCCATTTTCCTGATATAATTTTGTTAGGACAATATTCAGTGTTTGCATTGTCAGGACTGTGTCAATGGTATTCATTACTGGCCTTGTGGTACATTATTACTTTTCCTTTTCATGTACAACTTTATTTTCCCCTCTAGAATTAGTAAGTACTGATTTTTGTTTCTTTGCCTAGTTTTCTACCCAAACTCCCCACAGTTGTTTAAGTCTCCTCCCAGTATATTCAGACACATTAGCTATTTTATCACGTTCTTTATCTTTTTTTTTTTAATTAGAGAGCGAGCACAGGCAGACAGAGTGGCAGGCAGAGGCAGAGGGAGAAGCAGGCTCCCTGGCGAGCAAGGAGCCCGATGTGGGACTCGATCCCAGGACGCTGGGATCATGACCTGAGCGGAAGGCAGCTGCTTAACCAACTGAGCCACCCAGGCGTCCCTTATCACATTCTTTATCTTGAAATCTTTCCTAGAGCCTTCTGATCTGCTCAGATTTGGACTATTTCTTCTCTAGGCTTGTGGTGATGAATTATTTGGGATACTCCACAATCATCCTGGAACTCCCTTTACCTTTCTCTCGTTTTAGATCGCCTATTCCCTAGAATCCTGTGGCTTCCTCTTTACTACAGATCCTTGTAGTTTCCTCAGAAAAGTATAAGGGAGGTCAAAGTTTTGATTCCTTGCATATCTGGAAAAATCTTCTTATCCCTACCCTCATGCTTAATTGAAAATTTGACTGAGTATAGCATCCTAGTTTGGAAGTAGTTTTCCCTTGGATTTTTAAAGGCTTTTTTCTTTTTTTCCCCTCCTTGGCTTCCAGTGTTCTTTTTGAGAATCTAATGCTGTTCTTATTCTTCATTCTTTTTATGTGATGTATTTTTTGGAAGTTTGTGAGACCTTTGTCCCATAGTACTGTTCTGAAGTTTTTTCAAAATGATGTCCCAGGGTATGGATTTCCTTCATACATGTGCTGGGACCTCAGTGGACACTTTATTTATTTTCCCCCAAATTTTAAAAGTTTATTTCTTTACTAGTACCTGTGATATCTACGAGATGTAACATTCATGACTCAAGATAATGATCATGCTCTGTCTGATGTGCCTTCCTTAATGCCCATCACCCGGTTACCCCATCCCCCCACCTGTCTCCCCCACAGCAACCCTTAGTTTGTTTCCTTTGATTAAGATTCTCTTATGGTTTGTCTCCCTCTCTGATTTTTGTCTCGTTTTATTTTTCCTTCCCTTCCCCATGATCCTTTGTTTTGTTTCTTAAATTTCACATATGAGTGAGATAATATGAGAACTATCTTTCTCTGACTTATTTCACTTAACATAATACCTTCTAGTTCCATCCACATTATTGCAAATGGCAAGATTTCATTTTTTTTTTTAAAGATTTTTAAAAAAATTTGTCAGATAGAGAGAGAGCACAGGAGTGAGCACAGGCAGACAGAGTGGCAGGCAGAGGCGGAGGAAGAAGCAGGCTCACTGCCGAGCAAGGAGCCTGATGTGGGACTCGATCCCAGGATGCTGGGATCATGACCTGAGCCGAAGGCAGCCGCTTAACCAACTGAGCCACCCAGGCGTCCCAAGATTTCATTTTTTGATGGCTGACTAATATTCCAATGTGTGTGATTGATCTTCTTTATCCATTCATCTGTCAGTGGACATTTGGTTTCTTTCCATAGTTTGGCTATTGTGGACATTGTTGCTATAAACATTGGGGTGCATGTGCCCCTTCAGATCACTACATTTGTATCTCTGGGCTAAATCCCTAGTAGTGTAATTGCTGGATTATAGGTTGGCTCTATTTTCAGCTTTTTGAGGAACCTCCATACTGTTTTCCAAAGTGGCTGTACCAGCTTGCATTCCCACTAATAGTGTAGGAGGGTTCCCCTTTCTGCATCCTCCCCAACATCTGTCATGTCCTGATTTGTTAATTTTACCCATTCTGACTGGTGTGAGATGTATCTCCTTGCAGTTTTGATTTGTATTTCCCTGATGCTGAGTAATGTTGAGCATTTTCTCATGTGTCTGTTGGCCATTTGTATGTCTTTGGAGAAGTGTCTGTTCATGTCTTCAGCCCATTTCTTGATTGGATTGTTCTTTGGGTGTTGAGTTGGTAAGTTCTTTGTAGATTTTTGGCTACTAGCCTTTTTCTGATAGGATATTTGCAAATATCTTCTCTCATTCTATCAGTTGTCTTGGTTTTATCAACGGTTTCCTTTGCTGTGAAAAAGCTTTTTGTCTTGATGAAACCCTAATAGTTCATTTTTGCCTTTGTTTCTCTTGCCTTTGAACCTGTGTCTAGCAAGAAGTTGCTGCAGCTGAGGTCATAGAGGTTGCTGGCTATGTTCTCAAGGATTTTGATGGATTCCTGTGTCACATTTAGGTCTTTCATCCATTTTGAGTCTTTATTAGTGTGTGGTATAAGGAAATTGTCCAGTTGCATTCTTCTGCATGTGGCTATCCAATTTACCAACACCATTTGTTGAAGAGACTTTTTTCCATTGGATATTCTTTCCTACTTTGTCAGAGGTTAGTTGACCATAGAGTTGAGGGTCCATTTCTGGGTTCTCTATTTTGTTCCCTTGGTCTGTGTGTCTGTTTTTGTGCCAGTACCATACTGTCTTGATGATTAAAGCTTTTTTTTTTCTTTTAAAGATTTTATTTATTTTATTGAAGGAGGGAGGGGGAGAGAGAGAGTGTACAAGTTGTGGGGAGGGGCAGAGGGAGAGGGAGAAGCACACTCCCTGCTGACCCAGGAGCCCCATGCAGGGTTCATTTCCAGGACTCTGGGATCATGACCTGAGCCAAAGGCAGATGCTTAACTGACAGAGCCACACAGGCGCCCCGATTACAGCTTTGTAATATAGCTTGAAGTCTAGGTTTGTGAACCAGCTTTGGTTATCTTTTTCAACATTCCTTTGGCTATTCAGGGTCTTTCTGGTTCCATAATTTTAGGATTATTTGTTCCAGCTCTGTGAAAAAGTTGATGGTATTTTGATATGGATTACACTGAATGTATAAATTGTTCTAGGTAGCATAGACATTTTAACAATATTTGTTCTTTCAGTCTATTAGGATAGAATGTTTTCTCGTTTCTTTGTGTCTTCCTCAAGTTCATGAGTGTTCCATAGTTTTCTGAGTACAGATCCTTTGCTTCTTATTCCTAAGTATCTTAGAGTTTTGGGGACAATTGTAAATGGGATCGACTCCTTAATTTCTCTTTCTTGTGTGTCATTGTTAGTGTATAGAAATACGACTGATTTCTTGGGGCACCTGGGTGGCTCAGTGAGTTCAACCCTCTGCCTTCGGCTCAGATTGTGATCCCAGGGTCCTGGGATCGAGCCCCGCATCCGGCTCTCTGCTCAGCGGGGAGCCTGCTTCCTCCTCTCTCTCTGCCTGCCTCTCTGCCTACTTGTGATCTCTGTCTGTCAAATAAATAAATAAATACATACATATATACATAAATAAATCTTAAAAAAATACGACTGATTTCTATGCATTGATTTTATTTTATTTATTTATTTTTAAAAAAGATTTTCCTTATTTATTTGACAGACAGAGATCACAAGTAGGCAGAGAGGCAGGCAGAGAGAGAGAGGGAAGCAGGCTCTCTGATGAGCAGAGAGCCTGATGTGGGGCTTGATCCCAGGACCCTGAGATCATAACCTGAGCCGAAGGCAGAGACTTTAACCCACTGAGCCACCCAGGCGCCCCTGTGCATTGATTTTATATCCTGCCACTTTACTGAATTTCTGTGTGAGTTTTAGCAATTTTGGGATGGAGTCTTTTGGGTTTTCCACATAAAGTATCATGTCATCTGCAAAGAGTGAGAATTTGACTTCTTCGGTGCCGATTGTGATGCCTTTTATTTCTTTTTGTTGTCTGATTGTTGGGGCTAGGACTTCTAGTATTATGTTAAATAGCAGTGGTGATAGTGGACAGCCCTGCTGTGTTCCTGCCCTTAGGGGAAAAGCCTTGAGTTTTCCCCACTGAAAATGATATTTGCTGTGCCCTTTTCTATATGGTTTTTATGATACTGAGGTATATTCTCTTTATTCCTACACTGTGAAGAATTTTAATCAAGAAAGGATGCTGTACTTTGTCAGATACTTTTTGCATTTATTTAAAGGATCATGTGGTTCTTGTCCTTTCTTTTATTAATATTTTGTATCACATTGATTCATTTGTGGATATTGAACCACCCTGGCAGCCCAGGAATAAATCCCACTCACTCATGGTACATAATCATTTTAATGTACTATTTGATCTTATTGGCTATTATCTTGGTGAGAATTTTTGTATCCATGTTCATCAGGGATATTGGTCTATAATTCTTCTTCTTGGTTGGTTTTAGGATCAAGGTAATGCTGGCCTCATAGAAAGAGTTTGGAAGTCTTCCTTCCATTTCTATTTTTTGAAACAGTTTCAGAAGAATAGGTGTTCATTCTTTAAATGTTTGGTAGAATTCCCCTGGGAAGCCATCCGGCCCTAGACTCTTGTTTGTCAAATATATATATATATATATATATATATATATTTTTTTTTTTTTTTGGTCAAATATATTTTTTAAGGCTTTATTTATTTATTTATTTGACAGAGGGAGAGAGAGAGAGACAGAGGGAACACAAGCAGGGAGAGTAGGAGTGGGAGAAGCAGGCTCCCCGCCGAGCAGGGAGCCCGATGTGGGACTCAATCCCAGGACCCCAGGATCATGACCTGAGCCGAAGGCGGACGCTTAATGACTGAGCCACCCAGGTGCCCCTGGTCAAATATTTTTGACTACTGCTTCAATTTCCTTGCTGCTTATGGGTCTGTTTAGATTTTCTATTTCTTCCTGTTTCAGTTTTGGTAGTTTATGTGTCACTAGGAATGCATCCATTTCTTCTAGATTGCCTAATTTGTTGTCATATAGTTGCTCATAATATGTTCTTTTTTTTTTTTTTAAGATTTTTTTATTTATTTGACAGGCAGAGATCACAAGTAGGCAGAGAGGCAGAGAGAGAGAGAGGAGGAAGCAGGCTGTCCGCAGAGCAGAGAGCCCGATATGGGGCTCGATCCCACGACCCTGGGATCATGACCCGAGCTGAAGGCAGCGGCTTTAACCCACTGAGCCACCCAGGCGCCCCTCATAATATGTTCTTATAATTATTTTATTTCTTTGGTGTTGGTTGTGATCTCTCCTCTTTCATTTATGATTTTATTTATTTGGGTCCTTTCTCTTTTCTTTATTGATCTTATTAATTCTTTAAAAAAATAGCTCATAGTTTTGTTGATCTGTTTTACTGTTCTTTTGGTTTCTGCTTCATTGATTTCTGCTCTAATCTTTATTAATTCTCTTCTCCTGCTGGGTTTGGGCTTTATTTGCTGTTCTTTCAACAGCTCCTTTAGGTGTAAGGTTAGTTTGTATTTCTTGTTTCTTAAGAAAAGCTTGTATTGCTATATGCTTCCTTCTTAGGACTGCCTTTGCTATACCCTCAAGGATTTGAACAGTTGTGTTTTCATTTGCATTTGTTTCCATGAATTTTTAGAAATCTTAATTTCCTGGTTAACCCATTTATTCTTTAGTAGGATGCTCCTTAACCTCCATGTATTTGAGTTCTTTCCAAATTTCTTCTTGTAATTGAGTTTGAGTTTCAAAGCATTGTGGTGTGAAAATATGCAGGGAATGATCCAAATCTTTTGGTATCAGTTCAGACCTGAAATGTGACTCAGGATGTGATCTTTTCTGGAGAATGTTCCATATGCACTTGAGAAGAATGTGTATTCTGTTGCTTTAGGATGGAATGCATTGTATATATCTGTGAAGTCCATCTGGCCCAGTGTGTCATTCAAAGCCCTTGTTTCCTTGTTGATCTTCTACTTAGATAATCTGTCCATTGTAGCGAATGGGGTGTTAAAATCCCCTACTATTATTGTATTATTATCAATGTGTTTTTAAAATTTTGCTAATTAGTTTATAGAATTGGCTACTCCCGTGTTAGCGGCATAAATAATTACAGTTGTTAAAACTTGTTGTTGGATAGACCCTTTAATTATAGTATCTATCCTTCCTCATCTTTTATTACAGTCTTTGGTTTACAGTCTAATTTGTCTGGATAGTAAGGTTTGCCACTTGAATTTTCTTTTGATGTCCATTAATATGATAAATGGTTTTCCACCTACTCACTTTCAATCTGGAGGTATCTTTGGGTCTAAAATGAGTCTCTTGCAGACAGCATATTGATGAATCTTGCTTTTTTGTCCAATCTGACACCCTGTGACTTTTGATTTAACCCATTTATAGTCAGAGTAACTATTGAAAGATATGAATTTAGTGCCATTGCATTACCTGTAAAGTGATTGTTACTTTATATTGCCTCTATTCTTCCCAGTCTATGTTATTTTTGGACACTCTCTTTGCTTAAAGGATCCCCTTTAATATTTCTTGCATGGCTGCTTTAGTGATTACAAAATTCTTTTAGTGTCTGTTTGTCCTGGAAGTTTTTTTATGTCTCCTTCTATTTTGAGGGACAACCTTGCTGGATAAAGTATCTTTGGCTGCATATTTTTCTCATTTAGTACCTTGAATATATTATGCCAGTCCTTTCTGACCTGCCAGGTCTCTGTGGATAGGTCTGCTACCAGTGCAATGTTTCTGGCCTTGTAGGTTATGGACCTCTTGTCCCACAATGCTTGTAGGATTTTCTCTTTGTCTCTGAGATTTGCAAGCTTCACTATTATTATGTTGAGGTGTTGATCTATTTTTATTGATTTTGAGGGGAGGTTCTCTGTGCCTTCTGGACTTGAATACCTGATTCATTCCCCAGATTAGGGAAGTTCTCTGCTGTAATTTGCTCTACTATACCTTCTGCCCCACCCACTTCCTCTTCTTCTGGGATCCTAATTATTTCTAATACTGTTTCGCTTTACGGAATCGCTTATCTCTTGAAGTCTCCCCTCATGATCCAGTAGTTGTTCATCTCTCTTTTTCTCAGTGTCTTTATTCTCCATAATTTTGTCTTCTATATCACTAATTCTCTTTTGTCTCATTTATTTTAGCAGTTAGAGCCTCTGTTTTTGATTGTATCTCGTTAATAGCCTTTTTTATTTCAACTTGATTGGATTTTATTTCTCCAGAAGGGGACTTTCTAGTGTCATCTATCCTTTTTTAAAAAGCCCAGCTAGTGTCTTTATAATCATTCTTCTGAACTCTAGTTCTGACATCTTACTTATATCCATACTGATTAGGTCCCTGGCAATTAGTACTGCCTCTTGTTCTCTTTTTTTGAGGTGAGTTTTTCCATCTTGTCATTCTGTGCAGAGAAGAATAGATGAATGAGAGAATAAAATACTAAAATGATAACAATGACCTCAGGGAAATAGACACTAAACAAATTGGTAGAGACCTTGCAGAAAGCGGTCACTTTTCTGTTTGTAGAACTGCAACAATTCTTAGATCTCCAGTTGAATTCACAGGTGTTTAGAATTATTTCATAGCTATCTAGCTGAGGTCTTTTTTTTTTTTTTAGATTTTATTTATTTATTTGACAGACAGAGAGCACAAGTAGGCAGAGAGGTGTGGGGGCAGGGAAGCAGGCTCCTTGCTGAAGCAGAGAGACTGAAGCAGGACTCGATCCCAGGACCCTGGGATCATGACCTGAGCTGAAGGCAGAGGCTTTAACCCACTGAGCCCCCTTGGCACCCCTCTAGCTGTTGTCTTAAGACCAGACAAAACTAAGGTCTCTTACTCCTTCACCATCTTTGGCTCTCCTCATCAAGTCATGATTTTAAAATGGAGCTAAATCTAGTGAAAATTGAATCCTAAAGTACTTTTATCAAAAGCCTGATACACGGCTACTTAAGAATCACAACTCTTGCACTTGTTTCAAATAATTCTTTAAAATAACTGGTTCTTTCTCCACTAATCTGTTTATTTCCATGGTGTGCTTATTCTTTCCAAAACTGGAACTCATTAGCTTGTGTAAGAATACTTAATGTGTTGTCATTGCCACCTTCTTCTTCTTCTTCTTTTTTTTTTTTTCTTGAAGATTTTATTTATTTGACAGAGAGCGAGCATAAGCAGGGGGAGCAGGGCAGGGAGAGGGAGAAGCAGTATCCTCACTGAACAGGGAGCTGGATGTGAGGCTCCATCCCAGGACCATGGGATTATGACCTGAGCTGAAGGCAGATGCTTAACTGACTGAGCCACCCTGGCACTCCTAATGTGTTATCTTCTTAAGTTTCAATTTTGATAATTTAGTGTCTCAGTTTCATAGAACTATACCCAACCCAGCTTTCCGGATCACTCAAAAGATTATGAAGTTTGGGATTAAAATTTTTTCTCCATTCCTGATCCTTTAACAAGGTTGGTGCAAATACTTGCCTTATTGCCTCCTCAGTAAAGGGAATTTATAGATGATTCTAACATAGATAAAACAAAAATGTTGTTACGTAGATCCTGTTTGGTAATTATTTTGGGTTGCAGCTTGAAAAACAGAAGCACTTTATCTTTGTGTCAGCAAAATCAGTTGTGCTGGAAAAGGAGATTCCAGTGTTGTATTGCTCACCCTAGGGAGCATTTGATTCCTGTCATCCAAAGTTGTTGATTTTAGTAGAGCTGTATATCAGTGGCTGGTCCCAGGGTTCAGACACCATTCCCAAGTTATTCTGGGTAGTAGTGAAGATGAAAATCTTTGGAACATCCCCGGTTCAGCCTGCCATTTTTGGAGATGCGGAGAGGCTAGCTTCAGTGGGTACTTTAAATCCTAAAACTTGGGACGACTGGGTGGCTCAGTTCGTTAAGCAGCTGCCTTCGGCTCAGGTCATGATCCCAGCGTCCTGGGATCAAGTCCCACATCGGGCTCCTTGCTCGGCAGGGAGCCTTCTTCTCCCTCTGCCTGCCTCTCTGTCTGCCTGTGCTCGCTCTCTCTCTCTCTCTCTAACTAATAAATAAATAAAATCTTAAAAAAAATTTTAAATCCTAAAACTTATGCCCTTTGATTTGGGGACATTTATCCTAAATTAACTTTTTTCCTCACCATTGTTTTCATCCTTTCTTTCTGAAATTCTGTTTTTCAGCATTTGGGCCCTCTGAACTGGTCCTCAAGTTTCCCTGTAATGACTCTCCTAGTTTTCATCTCTGTCTTTTTGCCTTGTTTTTTGAGGTATTTACTCAACTTATTCTCCACTTATGGAGTTTGTAATTTTCTCCAATATGTTTAATTTCTAAGAGTTTTCTTTATTTCTCAAAGGTTATCAGTGATAAATTTTCTGAAGTGTTTCTGTGTTTCATCCAGGTATATCTGGTGATTCTTAGCCTTTTGAAACTTTTTATTTTTATTTATTTCTTTTAAAAATTTTATTTACTTATTTATTTTACAGAGTGCAAGTGAGCGTGGGCGCACATCCTTGCACAGAGTGGGGGAGAAGGGGAAAGGGAGTGGGAGAGGGACAAGCAGACTCTGCTGAGCACAGAGCTCTTCATGGGGCTCAGTCCCACAACCCTGAGATCATGATGTGAGCCGAAATCAAGAGGTGGATGCTAAACTGAGCCATCCAGGTGCCCCAAGATTTTGTGCTTTTAAAATAATCTCTACACCTAACTCAGGGTTTGAACTCACAGTCCTGAGATCAAGAGTCCCACATTCAGGGTGCCAGCGTTGCTCAGTCAGTTAAATGTCTCCCTTTGGCTCTTAAGATCCCAGGTTCCTGGGATAGAGCCCTGCATCAGGGTCTCTGCTCAGTGGGGAGTCTGCTTTTTGCTCTTCTTCTCCCTCTATCCCCTTCCCCTCTTTGTTTTCTCTCTTTCTCTCTGTCTCAAATAAAATCTTAAAAAAAAAAAAAAAAGAGTCCAATACTCTACTGACTGAGCCAACCAGGTGCCCCGAGACTTCTTTAAAGACTGAGACACTAAAAGTTTGATAGGAAGTGTTGAGTTGTTGGGTGGTTTTTACTATATATGATCTGGCTGGGACGTTTCCTTGGTAGTATCCTTAATATTTGTAATGACTTCTGATACCAACTGCATGGAGTTAGGCCAGATTTCCAGGGTAAGGGTATAATTCTCCACAATACTGCCCTCACTTTACACATTAGCCACAAATTTGGGTGTCCCAGGACGACTCTCAGATCTGACCAGTTGACTACAAATTTGAGTGTTCACACTACCCCCTTAGGTTCGATAATGAGCTGGATTACCTCAGAGAACTCCCAGAAAGCACTATACTTACTATTATAGTTTTATTATAGCACAAAGAAAACCAGAACCAGCCAAAGGGAGACACATAGGGCAAGTTCTGAGAGCATTCCAAATGCAAAGTTTGTTATTTTCTCCCATGGAATCAGTTTGCATTAATCCAGTGTGTGACCATATTAAGAGTATTGCTAACTAGGGAAGCTCACCTGGACTTTGTTTTCAGAAGTTTTATGGTGTTTTATTGTGTGACTGTTTTTTTTTTTTTTTTTTTTTTTTTTTTTAAGGATTTCATTTAGGGACACCTGAATGACTCAGTTGGTTAAGTGTCTGCCTGCAGGTCAGGTCATGATCCCAGCCAGGATCCTGGGATTGAGTCCCACATCGGGCTTCTGGCTCAGCCAGGAGTCTGCTTCTCCTTCTCCCTCTGCCCCTTCCTCCCACTCATGCTCTGTCTTTCTCTTTCAAATAAATTTTTAAAAATAAAGATTTTATTTATTTGAGAGAGAGAGAGAGCATGTAGAACGAGGGAGAGAGCACGAGTAGGGGGAGGGACAGAGGGAGAAGTCTCCCTGTTGAGCAAGGAGCCAGGATGCCAGGATCATGATCTGAGCCAAAGGAAGATGCTTAACCCACTGAGCCACCCGGGCACCCCTTTCTTTTCTTTTCTTTTTTTTTTTTAATTAAAAAAATATTTTTTTTAAGATTTTTAAAAAATTTATTTATTAGAGAGAGAGAGAGAGCGAGCGAGCACAGGCAGACAGAGAGGCAGGCAGAGGCAGAGGGAGAAGCAGGCTCCCTGCTGAGCAAGGAGCCTGATGCAGGACTCGATCCCAGGACGCTGGGATCATGACCTGAGCCGAAGGCAGCCGCTTAACCAACTGAGCCACCCAGGCGTCCCTCTTTTCTTTTTTAAAGTAGGCTCCATACCCAGTGTGGAGCCCAATGAGTGGCTTGAACTCATGACCCTGAGATTGAGACCTGAGGTGAGATCAAGAGTCTGTTGCTTAACTACCTGTGCCATCCAGGTGCTCTAACCCCTATTTTTATTGGTACCCAGTGTAACAATCCCTGGGCCTTTTAAGAACCCCACAGTTCTGTGGAGATAATCAAATTGCTTCTTGGTTTTTCTTTTAAGATCCAACATTTTCAGGTCTGGTAAGTCAGCTAACACTCATCCCTCTGCTTTCCAGCTTATGGAGTTGTGTTGCTATTGTCTAATCTTCTGTTATCTTTGGCCTCATGGTGTTATGCTTAAAAATAAGAAAGAAAGAAAAAGATAGCAAAAAGCACCCTTACTGTTCTGTGGAGTATCCATAGCCAAGATGCAGGAGTGTGAGAGGATCTAGCTCTGGGGGGGCTGAAACGGACCAGGCTCTGCTACTCACCCTGACAAAATACAGAGGCAGAGACATGAACAGTGGTGAAAAAAGAAAGGAATTTATTTCAGTGAGGCCACCACTGGGAGACAGTGGAGTAGTGTCCCTCAGTCTGTCTCCAAAGTACCGAAAATACTTCAAGAAAATGTGGAACAAAGTTTGGTGGGTACATGCAGGTAGACAGTGAAGGTTCAGTTGGTCATGATCTTGGGGTCAGTCATGGAGGGTTCTGCTGGCTCAGGGCAATCCTTTATACTTGAGGGGGTAGTTTGGGTTCCCATCATGGGATGCTTTGTACACAAAATCTTTTGCCTGAGTTAAGAGGTAAGCTGGAAAGAAGAACTTAATCAATTAGAAAGGACAGACTGAGGTCAAAATGGAGATGGTTGAAGTCCTCTTTCATCCAGAGTCAGCAGAGGTTAAATGTCTTTTTCCAGTTTACCATCTTATCTGGGAGTGTCCTGGACACTTTCTATTTTTCTCCTCCCCTTTATGACGGTTCTTATGAATTGATGAGGGTTAGCCTGCATTTGCTCTTGAGGATCAAATTTAGATGACTTAGAGATGAAGGAGCTGGTATACACTGATATGGAGGTACTTGTGGCAGATAGAGATGTAGAAATTACAAATTACATTGTTTTGCATTCTGCTTTGTCTGAGGACACCGATAGAAACAATGAAGAAGCAAATCTTTTAGGACAAGAGAAATACTTGAAAATAAATTCTTTCTACTTGAGCAAAATAACTGTGATATTTTATTTTATTTTTTAAATTTATTTATTTGACAGACAGAGATCACAAGCAGGCAGAGAGGCAGAGAGAGAGAGAGGAGGAAGCAGGCTCCCTGCTGAGCAGAGAGCCCGATGCGGGGCTCGATCCCAGGACCCTGGGATCATGACCTGAGCCGTAGGCAGAGGCTTTAACCCACTGAGCCACCCAGGCACCCTAACTGTGATATTTTAAAGGCTAGCAGCCATCTGTGCTATTCTTCCCAGCTGTGCATAACGACTTGGTTTTGAAAGCAACCATCAGAGGTATTTACATATGGTATTTGATAAACTGTGTTTTAAAATTTAATATATGGTGGAAATATTTCTGTGTCAGTGAATTTATATCTACATCATTTAATGGCCACATGGTATTTAACCAATTCCCTGAAATAGTGCTTTACATATTTCTGATTATAAATATATGTTTATTATAAACATTATAACATTGCAGAAATATACAACATAGGTAAGCAAAAGTAGGGCAGAGAGAATGTCAGTTAATTTGGCCCATATTGAGGTAGCTGAATGTTTCCTTTAAGGGCTAAATAGTAAATATTTTAAGATTTGTGGGTCATATGGCTTCCATTGCAATAAATGGGCGTGACTATGTTCCAGCACAACTTTTATTTACCAAGACAGTCAGCCAACCAGCTGTAGTTTGCCTATACTTGACCTAGCACATTGTTTGATATTGAACAAAAATGCAGTGTACTGTGGACACTAGTTTGCAGCTTATCTGTTTTCACTTAATTACTGTGACTATCTTTCCATGTTATTACATATAGGTCTATTATCCTTTATAATGACTTAATATTGTTTCATTTTATAAATATTCCTTAAACTGTCCCCTCACCGCTGCCCACTTATTTTGTAATGATGGATAATTTGTTGCTAATTTTTTTTGTGTTTGATTCAGTTCTGCAGTTGTAGGTATGTTTGTATGGTCTGAAACATATGTGTGAGTATAAATGTGCAGTTATTTCATGTTTGTGTGAATGTTTCCGGAGGATAGATTTCTAAGAAGTGGAATTTTTTGGTCAAGGATATGCATGTTAAATTTAATAGACATTTGTGATACTGTCCTTCAGAATGGCCCCACCAGTATGCATTCCTACTACCACTCTCCCAGCAGTGTGAAAGTGCCAGTTTCTCCACACTATACCAATTTTATTTAATTTTCAAATGACCTCTAATTGTTGGCTTTTGTGTTTCTATATAGGAAAGGTTAAAAGAATTTGTTTGTTGGCTATTTGTGTTTTTCTGTTTGTGTGAATGAATTGTTTATATCCTTTGCCAATTTCTCTGCTGGGAAATTTCTTAATTGACTGATTCTTTATTAATGCATTAATGCTGTTATTATATGTTGCAAATATTTTCCTTTGGTTTTAGTTGCCTAATAACTTGGTATATTGTTTTAAAAAAATTCATGTAGTAGAATTTGTCTATCATTTTTTTAAAAAAGATTTATTTATTTATTTATTTATTTGTCAGATAGAGAGAGCGCAGGAGCGAGCACAGGCACACAGAGTGGCAGGCAGAAGCAGAGGGAGAAGCTCACTGCTGAGCAAGGAGCCCGATGTGGGACTCGATCCCAGGACGCTGGGATCATGACCCAAGCCGAAGGCAGCCGCTTAACCAATTGAGCCACCCAGGTGTCCCTGTCTATCATTTTTTTAAGAGATTTTATTTATTTATTTGACAGACAGAAATAACAAGTAGGCAGGCAGAGAGAGAGAGAGAAGGAAGCAGGTTCCCTGCTGAGCAGAGAGCCCAATGTGGGGCTCGATCCCAGGACCTTGGGATCATGACTGGATCCGAAGGCAGAGGCTTTAACCTACTGAGCCATCCAGGTGCCCCTTGTCTATCATTTTTATGGTTTAGTTTTATGCTTAAAATTTTTCCTCTAAAGCTTGCACTCTAAAATGGTTGGGAATTTTTGTTTTTGTTCTTACATTTATGTCTGTAATGTAGTTGAGATTTCTGGTGCAAGCAGTAAGAGATGCAGGTTCTTTTTTTCCAAATTAGGTAGCTGGTTAGTCTAGATTGATTATTTGAATTCTGGTCTTTTGCTCCATTAATTTGACATGGCAATGTAAGTTACAATAAAATGAGAATTTTACAAGTTCTGGAGTACTTGAACCTTTAGCCATCTATAGAAACAATTTTGCTTCTCATCGTTATATAAAAAGGTAGTCAATCAGAAACGTTTATTGAACGGTCTTATTTTCCTAGTTGGGAAAATAAGCATAAGCTAATTTTTTTAAAAGATTTTATTTATTTGAGGGGTGCCTGGGTGGCTTAGTGGGTTAAAGCCTCTGTCTTCAGCTCAGGTCATGATCCCAGGGTCCTGGGATCGAGCCCTGCATTGGGCTCTCTGCTCAGCCAGGAGCCTGCTTCCTCCTCTCTCTCTCTGCCTTCCTCTCTGCCTACTTGTGATCCCTGAGTGTCAAATAAATAAATAAAATCTTAAAAAAAAAAA
>RCUC01162769.1:0-61380 GCA_003697995.1 Taxidea taxus jeffersonii | reverse complement strand
ATTAACATGATAGGGGATAACAAATGTTGGTGAGGATGTGGAGAAAGGGGAACCCTCTCACATTGTTGGTGGGAATGCAAGCTGGTACAGTCACTTCGGAAAAGAGCATGTAGATTCTTCAATAAATTAAAAATAAAGATGCAACCCAGCAAATGCACTACAAAGATACAGATATAGTGAAAAGAGGGGGCACATACACCTCAATGTTCATAGCAGCAATGTCCACAGTAGCCAAACTGTGAAAAGAAATGAGGTGTCCTTCAACAGATAAATGGATAAAGATATAGTGCATATATGTAGCAGACTATTTCTCAACCATCAAGAAAGTTGAATACCTACCATTTGCATCGACATGGATGGAACTGGGGTGGTCGGAGGGGATCATGCTATGTGAAATAAGTCAATTATCTTACCATTTCACTCATATGTGAAATTATCTTATGGTTTCACTCATATGTGGAGTATAAGGAATAGCACAGAGGACCATAGGGGAAAGGAGGGAAAACTGAATGGGAAGAAATCAGAGAAGAAGACAAATCATGAGGGACCCTTGACTCTGGGAACCAAACTGAGGGTTACAGAAGGGAGAGTGACAAGGAATGGTGTAACTGGATAATGGGAATTAAGAAGGGCACCTAATCTGGTGAGCACTGGGTATTACACAACTAATGAATCCTTGGACACCACATCAAAAACATGATCTACTATATGTTGGCTAATTGAGTTTAAAATTTTAAAAAAGGAAAGAAAAGAAAAACATAAAGTTAGCAAAAGATACTGAGAGCATACAGTGCAGGGCATTTGGTGATATATCTGAGAGAATTTAAGTAAAATTCTATAATGTGACTTAATATTATTAAGATGGAGATAGTGAAAGCTTGAGTGCATACTTTTAAAGAGGCAATTGTAGTAGTTTATCCTATTCCCTTAGATAAACATGCAGATGAGAATTTAATGGCCAAAAAATGATCTTACCTCTCAATGATGTAACAGTTTCAAAAACAAGACAGCCTTAGTCTTCGTAATAGTGCAAAGCTACTGTGATTAGATAGATAATTATAACATTATTTCTCCAAAAGTTTTGTAAAATTTATAGGTGGCTTTGCCTAAAGAATATGTGTGTGTATTATATATTATATATTATATATATGTAATATATATGTAATATATTATAATATACATATATATGTTTTTTTAAGATTTAGTGTCTAAATCTTAGAACTGAAGGTACAAAAGCTTGATTTTTAAGTGAAATTTGATAATAAAATTATTTGAATTTTTAGAGACTTTCAGTATGCTTAAAATATATTGGAGACTTTATTTTATTTTTTTAATGTACATGAGAGTTTATATTAAATATCCACAGGTATAATTTTTAGAATTGTTTTATTCTGCCAAGGCTAAATATAGAATGAGTCTTATCAGAAGTAGACACAAGGCCATTTTTGGTTAGGAGGAATGAAATAATCTCACCACATAGGAAAGTATTATATATTGGTATCATTCTTTTAGAAATCCTTTTAACAGTATATCTCAACATGCTTTAAAATGTTTGTGTCTATAGACCCAAAATTCCTACTTCTAGAAATCTTTCTAAAGGAAATAAACCTACATATGCAAAGTTTTATACAGAAAAATGTTCACTATTATTCCATTATCATAAAAAAAGAATGTTATCTAGATTTAAAATATATCTGCTTAAGTAATTATATTAAGTCCATTAAAATGAACATCAGGCAGCAATGAAAACTATATTTGCAGTAACAATCACTTGTAAAATCACTAATTTTCTTTTGTTAAGTTAAAAACAAGATACACATTTGCTTACAATATAATGCTAACCCTAATAATGAAAATGACCTATACTTAGAAGAGAAATTGGCAAGAAATTTATTAATTTATAGCACCACCAGTGGTTTATGTAATAATTTTATCATTGTCTCTCTGATACTTGTCATTTTAAGACTTAGAAATTTTGCTAATGTGAAAGTTATAACATATTCTTTTGTAATCTATGTACACATCTACCTAACAATTAGACAATTTGGAAATAATTTTACTTCTTATAAACTACTTGTATTACTCTTCTTGTATTCACTTTGACTTAAAAGGCCCCATCTCTAAGTACAGTTACATTTTGAGGTACTGCAGGTTAGTGTTTCAACATAATGAATTTTGGGGGAACACAATTCAGCTCCTAATACCACTGATAGTTTCTCTTCTGAGATTTTTCAGGAAGCAGGAAGTATGCGTTCTACTTTATTATTCATCTTCTTAATGGTTCTGCATAAGACAATTTATTTTAAAGTATTTCAGCAATTTTTATTTGCATAAAGTGTTCAGTTTTTCATATGCACAGATTTTTTTTTTGTCTCTCAGTTCTTTAAGGTGCTGTTCTTTCCAGTACTTTTATTCTCCATGATAGAAGCAGAGCAGTAACTAAAAGTGTGGTTTCTGAAATTAGACTGCGTAGGCTTGGGTACAGCTTTTTCCTTTTGGGGAAGTCCCTTTTGGCTGTTTCTTTGTCTATAAAGGGAATATAGGACCAACGTCATAGAATTGTCAGAATTAAATGACATAATATAGACAAAGCACTTAGAACAGTTCCTAACCCAACGTTCAGTGCTCAATTAAGGTTAGTGATTATAATTATTTTGAGGAATCCCATTGAAAGTAAATGCAAAAGTGGGAACACTTTCCTTTTTAGAGATTTAATCATATTTTTGAAGAAAAGCTCCAACCACCAAGAAATGATTTGCCTTTTAGCATAAGACCATATATAACTGTAAACATACATTATTTTTTTGTATTTACACAAACAGCCACCAAACATAAGAATTGTAGCTTAATATAACAGGACATTGTATTGCATACATCATGTCTTTATTTTACATTATATCTTTTTTTTTATTTAAGCTTTATTTAAACATATAATGTAACCCCACCCCCCTCACCCAACCCCTCTCCCCCCCACCCCCCTCAGTTTGTTTTATGACATTAAGAGTCTCTTTTGGTTTTTCTCCCTCCCGATCCCATCTTCTTTCATTTTTACTTTTCCTACCACCTTAACTCCCACCCCCGTTGCATCTCCACTTCCTCATATCAGGGAGATCATGTGGTAGTTGTCTTTCTCCAGTTGACTTATTTCGCTAAGCATAATACGCTCTAGTTCCATCCATGTCGTCGCAAATGGTAAGATTTCATTTCTTTTGATGCCTGCGTAGTATTCCATTATATATATATATATATATATATATATATATATATATATATATATACCACCTCTTCTATATCCATTCATCTGTTGATGGACATCTAGGTTCTTTCCATAACTTGGCTATTGTGGACATTGCTGCTATAAACATTCGGGTACACATTATATCTTTAATGATATATTGAACCAGAATGTAAATGGAAATTTAGCATCTTAAAATGTTTCAACCCCCTACCAATCAGTTTTATAAGTAACAACAATGAGATTAGTTTAAAAAAAAGAAAAGAAAAAAAGAAATATCCATTTCAATGTGCTATTAAGTGTTAAATGGTAAAATATTAGGGTTATCCAAACATTAAAGGGCAGAAGTTATTTGTCATACACTGACCCTGACACAATTTTTTTCAGACTTCTAACTACTACTGTCTCTGTTGTTGCTTTTGATTTATTTATATACCCTGAATGTCTTCTACCAGTTCATGCTTTTCTTCACTAATTCCTCAGAGTTGGTCTGCTGATCCTAGGAACAACACACAATCACTTTCCTTTCCTTTTGCTCTTGTGACTGCTATCACAAACTTGTGCACACACATGTATCTTGCTAAGATTTTGCCAGGAAGGAGATTCTTGTCTGATTTTTAACTGAAAAAAACAAAAAACAAAAAAACAAAAAAACAAGCATTTAAGTATGGCTCCTTTAAATAACTCTCCTGTCATTACAGGGAAATTACACAAAGAAAATAATGTTACCATTTGAAATATGAACTATTAAGACAAAACAAAAGACAGACAAACATATTATGTGTATTTCTGTATATACAGTAAGTATTTCTGTAAGAAAGCAGCAAGCAGGGGAAAATACATTGAACTTTGCAGTCAAAATTGACACTAAATATTTTAGCTATGCAAATTTAGAAAAAGGACTTCTCCTCTCTTAGGTCCAGTTCTAGCCTATAAAAACTAGAGGAATGTTAATTCTTCTCAAGACAGTTCTTGGAACAGACTTAAAACAACAACAACAACAACAAAAATAGAATTAACCTTCTAGTCTCTACTTTAGGATGTCAGTGAATCCAAAATTGTTCTCTAAAACTGTGAAGTTAAAATTTATTCATAGTCTATTAACAGATTTACTCTGCTGCCATGTGTTCCTGCCCAAGACTTTATAAACCTCCAAATGTATCTTGAGCCATGTGGTGGCCACTTGCCATGCCTTTGTGCTCAGGAGCTGGAAAATATATATACATATATATATGTATATATATATATATTCACTAAAATCTGAATCCTCAACTATTTATTCACTGAACCATGGTCAACCTAAACTAATGGCACAGGACTACAAAAACCCACCATCTTCTTCTTCACCGTAGCAAGATATCTCTTCACTTTTAACTGAATCTTCAAAACAGCATAAAGGGGAAAGATTGACAAAAATAGGCTCCCCACTCACTTTAAATAGTTCCACAAATGACTCTTTGAAAAAAAATCTAGTAATTGGAGATAATTTAAATGTAAAATTTGGTCCTATCCATTTGGTATAGAATTTGACAACTCATGTACCAATAGACTGAATTTTATGAAGATTTTAGCATGAAGTTTATATTTTCAGCTGGAATAAAATTTATGTTTTACACTCAGCAGAATAGCAGCTGCCTATTAGACAGACAGTGGTGAAGCACCCCTGTCCTTGAAAAATTTAAGGAAATAATTGAATAGTGTGATTTACTGTCAAAAAGGAGAAAAATGTTTTTAAAGAAGAGATAATAAACTACATCAAGTTTTACAGGGATGCAAGGAGAATACAGATTGAAAACAGATAAATGAACTTGGCTGTCAGAAATTTACAGTAGAATAGAAAAATTATAGAACTCTATAGCTTTTGAAGAAATGGAGACATCAGGATATTTGACATGGAAATAACATATATTTTCTAACCTAACTAGTGAAATATTGTTTTATTTTTCATAATTAAAATAAATGCTTTATTTTACATTTTGCGGAAACAAATACAGATGGTATGACCTGTTTCTGTATTTCCCATCCTATGTAATCCTGCTGACCTCTAGGAGGTTATCTAGGAGGCTAACCTCTATGAATTGCATGCAGAACTTTTAGACCTCTGGCTTCTAGTTTGCCTTGGCCAGTCAGGTGTACTCATGGATTAGAGGGTGTGATGAACTGAACTTGTGTCCCCACAAAATTACTATGTTGAAACCACCACTTCCTGTGGCTCAGAACGTGATTGTATCGAGGGTTTGGTCCTTTAAAGAGGTTATTAATGGGGTGCCTGTTTGGCTCAGTCGGTTAAGTGTTGAACTCTCAGTTTCAGCTCATGTCATGATCTCTGGGTCATGGGATCAAACTGTGTTGGGCTCTGTGCTTAGCAGAGAAGTTTGCCTGAGATTTTCTCTCCCTTTCTCTCTGCTCCTCCTGCTCACTCATGCTCTCTCTCTTTTTCAAATAAGTAAATAAATCTTAAAAAAATAGAGAGGTTATTAACTTAAAGTAAGGCCCTTGGACTGGGCCCTAATCCTATCTGACTGGTGTCCTTCTAAGAACAAGAAACTAAAACATACAGGGAGAGACTCCAGAAATGTACATGCAGAGATCAAAAGGCCAAGGAGAGGTCTCAGAAGAAACCAATTCTGCCAACACCTTGATCTCACACTTCTAGGCTCCAGAACTATAAGAGAATAAATTTCTATTGTTTCTACTGTTAAGTTACCCCGTCTGGCTTTTGTTATGGCACCCCTAGCTGTCTAATACAAAGGGTTGTTTGTTTGTTTGTTTGTTTGTTTTTCTTACTCCTCTTGATTCTCCCTTCATGTAGGGTGCATTTTGGTAGTGGCTGAATATCAAAGGCACAGCTTCTTTTGGGTGACCCTCTCCCACAGACACAGCTCTTGTTGGACCAGTTCTCTTTAGCTTATGAAAGTCAATAGAGTCCACTGTTTTTTTGTTTGCTTCTCTTAACTTTAAGCCTTTAAATTGTTCCTTCTTTAAATTCTCTTCAGTTGAATCTTTGGAAATGTGGTCTGTTTTCTACCATAATCCTAAGAAATCATTGGGCTATAAAAATGACCATTAATGAAAGAAGCAAATTATATAAATAAATTATATAGGGCATAGTTTTACATTAAGGCAGCATGACTTGGATTTATTACACGTTACATATTATATGCTGTATATCATTTATGTATTATTTTTATATTTATATACTATAATTCATATAGTATATGTAATACATACTTTATATTACATCACAGTTAATGGCAAATTTATTTATATTTTTATAATGTTAAGTCAGATCACCAAAGTCTTTAAAAAGATTTGTTTTGTTTAGTTTTCCTATATGTTTTCGTATACTGAGGGAGATAGTTGAATAAGTAGATCTACATATTCAATTACTTTTCTAACAAAGTATAATTATAAAATATGAATTCTCAGAAACTATCAGGTATAATGATGGAACAGACTACTCTGAATGATTAAGTCTCCTTAATAATTTCTTCTAGTATGTTCAATAAAATATATGATTTTATATATTATCCAGGTTTCTCTTATTGTTAGAAGGAAAGCAATTTTGTCTTCTGTATATGTCTAAATGGAAGAGGATTTTGTTTTCTTTTACTCCACTTGAAACCCAACCTCTAGAAAATATGGCCCATTTAGTATCTTTGAACATGCACCTACCTTCTGCCTTCTTTGGAAGTCAATCTGATCTCCATTTACCTTTATTAATCCTTCTGAGCAACTGGTGGGGGGGGGTAGAGATAAAAAGAGGTAGTATTATTATTATGATTCACCACCTTTTTTTTTAATGATTTCACCACTTTTATGGAGCTACTACCATATGCCTATACTGTGTCAAGTTCTTTGGAAAATGTAGGGAGCAGAAAAATGCAAGTCCTTGGGGTCATGGAGAAGACAACCATCAAACAAATTATCACATGAATCATATAAAATGACACATTCGGTGGATACTGGTGAAAGAAGAGGCAAATATCTTCTGTTCAAGATACTAATGATCAACACTAGAGATTCAAAGAACATTCTGTCAGATGGGGAGAAGTCAGGTGGGTGATATGGTAAAGACTTGTCAGACAGTATTTGAAATTTGGCATTTGTCCCAGGAGACATTACCAAGTGCCATGCTAAGGTAGAGAGTTAGGATTCTAGCCATTGGGAAAGGAGAAGATCCTGGCTCCACACGGGAAGGTTTCACATTCATGAAAAAAAAGTACATTAATTTAGTTAATGGTGCAGTTATTCAAGGGGAGGTGAAAAAATAAACCTGAGTCTGAAGTAAGGATTAAGGAACCATAGCATGAGGTTAGAAGCTGGGGTAGGGCAGGACTGAGGCTGATGCAACAGAGGACGCATCTGCTTTTCCACTGCTATATTTCATCTTGGGGGTAGTAGTTATCCCCGGAGTCCTGTGTCCAAAGTCAGGATAATAGAAGGGAAGAAGCAGTAATGACCTGCCCTGAGAAAGGGAAATAAGCCTGAAAAGGACCAGGAACAAGACAGGCCTGAGCGTGGCAGACAAAGAAGTCAGTGCACATAGAGGGGGAGGTGTGAAGAGGCTTGAAGACTGAGGTTAAAAGAGTGGCACTAGGTACTGATAAGTGATAAGATGTTGTGGAATGCAAAATCATCCTCTGAAGGTCATTCTTACTCTCCAGCAATCATTATTCAGCTGGGGACCATTCCTTATCTGAGAGATTCACAAAATTTATGGCAAAAGCCTTCAGTCTCCCAGGAATGTTGAAATTTTGTAGCAGTGTTTTAAAAAAGAGTGTGCTTATACTGATCTAGTTTGAACAATTGTGTTTAGTAGTCAAAACAAACAATCAAACAAAAAACATTTTGATTTCTGAGCGGCACCATCTGGTATCCTGTTGATGGTATCTTTAATAATAGATTGTCCTTGTTTTTAGATATAAATTTATGGACATAGTTTTAGCATTGATATTGTTTACTTTGACTTTACATTGCTGCAGGTTTACAAATCCTGGAAACAAATCATTTCTGGGAAATACAGGAAACCACATTTTGTGTTATGTCACTGTTGGGCATAATACTGAATAAAGAATGATGGCAATGCATTTGGGAGTTACTCTCAGCATATCAAATCATTGTCTTATCGACCGTCTGGGAACAGTTAGTTGGTATTTTCCTCAGGGTGGCTTAATAATTTCAAGTGCTTCATAAAGAGTATAAATTAGGTTTCAAAATAATTAAACATATAGTATGCAAAGTTTGCCTTCCTACTGTCAGGTATCCCTTTCTAAATTGTAACAAATCAAATAGTCTCACAAAAATATGAATCTACCTGTAAATAATATATGAAAAAAGTAATAAATAATAAATGCTATCTTACAGTATCTCAAGTTAATGCCAAGTCCAGTTTATTCTGTGAAATTTGTAATTTATGTTTCAGTAAAAATCACTCTTTCCCAGGTATTTTCCAAGAGTCTATCTGTCAAATCCTGTGTGTGTTAGAGCTCAGCCAGGATCCATAAAATGAAAACAAAGTTAAACAACTTCACCAGAGACAGAAATGGCCTTTTAAGATTCACAGGAGTGTGCCTCCCTGTCTAATCTGAGCAGCCATCATGGTGAGATTGATGTGCTTTGGCTGAAAAGTGTTTCATGAGGTGGCTGTCTGCTCAGTGGTACCAGAATGGAGCTATCTGTCTTCATTGTACTGCATTAACATGCCCCTCAGATCTATCAGGCAAATGTCTATATACCTACTTTATAAATTATTACCAGTGACAGTTAAATATTTCAGAACTTGTTTGGCAATATCACTTACCTTATAGTCCTCAATTTATACACACTCACATTTTTAAGCGTTTAAAGTTTCAAGGATTCCTCGGATCTATTTTATATTCCTGCTTTAGATGAGTTTCTTCTGCTGGTAGTAATCCATTAGGCTCACAGTTAATTTAGGTAAATCAAAAAGGAGAATGTAAATTTATTCACTAACAATGAGTTGTTAGTGAATTTCCTTTTAGAATTAAGTAGGCAGTATTTCCTAACAGAAATCTTATTTGTCCCCTTTCAATACAAATAATTCTAAACTAAAAATAATGCATTCAAGCTAACTGTACTTATTTGGAATTTATCTTTTATAATTACTGTTATTTAGCCCATTTACATTTTACACACTGACAGCAGTTATGTTTGTAATAATAATGCTTAAAAGTCCAGAGTGGTACTTTAATAATTTTAGCATGTTAATTGACAAGATCGCAAACTGTTACGTGTTATCCACGTAAGTTATCCCAAAGTCTACGTGAAATATAAAGCTAACTACATTAGATCGATTTGGGTGCAGAGTTATAGGAAGGGAACAGTTATTTTCAATATAATTAAAAGAAATTTGGGACTGAATAAAGATAAGTGAGTTTTACATTTGAAGCACATTGTATTTACTAACTTAAAAATTTCCAATCTTGAGCTTACATTTCCTTGGAGACTAAAGGTGACTTTTCACTAATTTCCTTTTTTAGTTGGATGATGGTATGTAACTGAAATATACCTATTGAAATTTGGGATGCTTGGATGGCTAAGTGGGTTAAAGCATCTGCCTTCAACTCAGGTCATGATCCCAGGGTCATGGGATCAAACCCCACATCTGACTCTCTGCTCAGCAGGGAGACTGCTTCCTCCTCTCTCTGTGCTTGCCTCTCTGCCTACTTGTGGTCTCTGTCTGTCAAATAAATGAAGAGAAAGAAAGAAAGAAATGAAAGAAAGAAAATCTTAAAAAAAAATTAGACCTTTTTCTTGGATTACAGAACAGTGTTTGGAAAGGAAGCAAATCATGAAAGTGTCACCAACAAATAATTAAATTTGATTATCACATTGGAAGGGCAGCACTAGAATAAAACTTACTCAGGATACTGTTCAGTATGAGGTTTTATGTAAATTATTGTGTTATGACTTCATAATAGTTCTTTGTGATGAATATGTTTTCATATATTATTTGAGATATATATATGTCTCTCATATACATATGTATATATATAGGGAAATATATATATATATGGAAAATTCTATGTATATGAAATTGGAAAACAGATTCAGGGAGGTTAAGTTATTTTCAAAAATATAAAATAAATGAGAGTAATAAATGGGAATTGCATCCAGTTCTCCTTGATGTCAGGGACATCAGTGTCCATGTTACATGTTTATTGAATCAAGAGAAGCATGAAAGAGACCAGGAGAGATGCTGAATGAAAATCAGAATTCTCCTTATTTTCACATTTCCTATTCCTGTTCTTCCATATTAGAGTTTTATTGAAATGTATTTGACATACAGTAAACTATAAATATTTAAAGTCTGATATAAAATTGATAAATTTTGATATGTCTATATCCAGTGTAACTAATGAAGATAATGAAAGTATTGTATATCTGTCAACCAAAAAAATTACTCATGCTCCTTTATAATACTTCTTGCCTCTTTTTACCACCCTACTTTCCAACCCCAGGCAACCAGTGATCTGATTTCTGTCATTATGGTCATTTTGTATTTTGTACAGTATTATGTAAGTAGACTGATACAGTAGACATTTCTTTTTTCTGACTTCTTTCACTCGACTTAATTATTTTGAGTTTCAGCATATACTTGTATATATCAATAGTATGTCACTTTGTGTTGTTGGGTAGCATTGCATTGTATGGTATACCACAATCTGTTTATCTGGTCATTTAAGGGACATTTGGGTTTTTCTACTTTCTAGCTATTACGGATAAAGGTGCTATATAAGTATACTTGTCCATTCTTCATATAAACATATACTTTTACTCCTGTGAGTGCGGGATCATAAGATAGATGAATGCTTAATTTTTTAAAGAGTTGGCCAAAATCCAGAATGGTTGTACCATCTTACACTCACACAAGCGATGGATCTGTGAGTGTTTCATTCCCACCACATTCTTGCCTATATTTGGTATGCTCAGGTTTTTGTTTGTTTGTTTTTGGTTTGGGGTAGAAATCAATTGTCTTAATATGTGTAGATATATTTCTGGACTTTTTCTCTGTCCCACTGATCTTTCCACCGCGACTATTCTGTCTTGACTACTGCACTTTTATACTAAATATTGGAATCCAATATTGTTAGCCCTCCAACTTTGTTCATCTTTTTAGGATTGCTTATCTTAGATGATAAGCTTTGCATTTCCGTACAATATTTCTGCTAAAAAAATAGTATTTTGATTGAGATTACATGAATCTATAGATAAATTTGGGAAGAATTGACATCTTAATATTAAAATATGCAATCTATGAACATGGTGCATTACTCCATTTATGTAGGTCTCTTTTTTTTAAGGTTTTATTTATTTATTTGACAGATTGAGACACAGCGAGAGAGGGAACACAAGCAGGAGGAGAGGGTGAGAGAGAGAGAAGCAGTCTTCCCACTTAACAGGGAGCCTGATGTGGGGCTCGAGCCCAGGACCCTGGTATCATGACCTGACTGGAAGCCAGATTCTTAACAACTGAACTACCCAGGTGCTTCATGTAGGTTTCTTAACCACTTTCAGAAATAGTTTTCCATATCAGATACTGTACATTTTATCTCAAATAAAACCCTAATTCAAATTTTGTTATTTTAAATACTGATTTTTAAAATCTGAATTTACAGTGTTTGTAGATACCATATAAAAATACAACCAATTTTTGCATATTGACCTTGTATCCTTAAACCTGCTAGCTCAGTTACAGGCTTTTAGTCTAGTAGCCTTTTTTATATACTTGTCTACTAAAACAATTTTACTACCTATATCTTAGTTTTCTTTCTTCCTAAGTAGGATGTTTTTTCCCCTTTATCTTTTCAATAACTTGATTTAGGAGCAAAATGTTTAGTTTTTCACCATTATATATGTTTCCCTTTTTATGACTATTTTAATGAAAGTTTTTAATAGGATGAATGTTAATATTGTCAAATGATTTTTTTTACAGCTACTAAAGTGATAATATGGTTTTTGACTTTTAATTTGTGAATATTGTGAATTGTATTTTTTTTAATTTTTAATGTTAAATCAACCTTACATTCCTGGTATAAAACTAACTAGGTTGTGAAATATAATCCTATCAGTATAATTTTGTAGTAACTTTTGCATGTATATTTAACTATCTCCTCTTTTAATGTCTTTGGTTTTGATATCAGAATCTGTTGATCTTTTTTTCTTAAATTTTCTGGAGTAATTTAGAGGTAACTGGTATTCCTTTTTCTTGGGGCACCTGGCAGGCTCAGGCCATGGAGCGTGCAACTCTTGATCTCTTGATCTCAGGGTCATGTGATCAAGCTCCATGCTGGGCATGGAGTCAGCTTAAAAAATGCTTAAAGTATTATTATTTTTTTTAACTTTAAAAGAATTCACTAGTGAAACCAGTATTTTCTTTGTTGTAAGGTTCATAACTACCAATTTCTTTAATAGAAATTATCCAGACTATGGATTTCTTCTTGAGTGAACTTTGGAAGATTATATCTTTAAAAACATTTACACATTTCCCTAAGATGTAAATTAATTTTAGCTATATATTTTTTATTTCTATTTTATTAACTTTGCCTTGATATTATTTATTTCCTGTTTATTTAGAGTGTAACTTGCTCTTCTTTTTCTACCTTCTTTGGTGGTAAGATGAAATACTTGGTCTGCATCCTTTTGTTCTTTTCTAATCTTGATCTTAATTGTTATAAATTTAACTCAAAACACTTCTTTACTGGATCCAACTAATTGATAAGTAGGTAAAAAAATTGAGAGATGATAGGTAGATTGATTATATTTATTGAGATTTGTTTTATGGTTTATAGTGCTGTCTGTTGGCATATATTCACTCTGCATTTATTTGAAAAGAATGTATTATCTTGTTGCTGTTTTGGTTTGATAATATTGTACATTCCTATCACCTTGCTAATTTTTTCTATTTGTGTCATCTGTTTCTTATTTTCCCTCTCTTTTTTTTTTCCTGAGAGATAAAAATGTCAGTTTAAAATTCTTCTTCAAGAAAAAGTTCTTCCAAAAATGGAAGTTCTATAAACACTTTATAAAGACATACTTCCTTGAGTATTAGGCCTAAGATTTAAATATTTTTCTAATTTTTCATTTTAAATTCAATTTAATTAACATATACTGTATTATTAGTTTCAGGGGTAGAATTTATTGATTCATCAGTTGCATATAACACCCCTGCTCATTACATCAAGTGCCCTCTTTAATGTCCATCACCCAATTACCCCATTCCCCTACTCACCACGCCTCCAGCAACCCTTGGTTTGTTTCCTATAGTTACAAGTCTTTTATGATTTGCCTCTCTCTGTGTTTTCATCTTACTTATTTTTCCTTCCCTTCCCCTATGGTTCATCTATTTTGCTTCTCAGGTTCCACATATTAGTGAAATCATATGGTATTTTTACTGACTTATTTCACTTAGCATAATACCTTCTAGTTCCATCTACATCATTGCAAAAGATATGTTTCATATATATATATATGTATATATATACATATATATATATTACATCTCTAAGACTTAAATCTTTAAGTATTTTCAAAGATTATTACGAATCAAATGGTTAAAATAATTCATCACCTGAAGAGGAACACTATAAGAAATGTTAATAGAAAAGCTTCAGGTAGGAAAATAATACTAAATGAAAACCCAAAATGCATTAAATATGTAAGCATATATACATTTTTTCTTATTTTTATCTCCTTAAAAATTATCAAATGTTTAAAGCAAAAATAATAGCAATATGCTATTGAGAAACTCAAAAAATTGCCTTAGAAAAAGATTCATCTTTGACCATCCACCAAGCTCAGAAAATATAGTATTGTGAATCTGTTCATCAAATAAGACCTTTTCTACTTTACATTGATATCCATTTCCAAAACTACCTGGACTTCTCTCCTCCATGAATGTTCAAAAATCTATTAAATTTTCTGAGATGTAATTGAGTGATAAGGTAGAAACAAAATGCATAAAAGCAGTGATTGATGGGAAATTTTAAGTTGTTTTGGATCTGTCCTTTCCAGTATAATCAATACAACAGAATTTTTTATAGACATTCATATGTTTTATAAGGCTACATAATGGATAATTAAAAATAATTTTTACTGGGACAAGATAAGGCATTAGTTTTCTATTATACTTTATATATTTAGCTATTTGCTTATTTTTTTTAGAACTTACCACTGTTATAATAATAAGATATTTCAATCTTGAAAAAAATTCTAATGTTTTTAACTTTTTCTGATATTTACTGATAATGATATAAAACCATTGGGAAAATGGTTCTTTCAATTATCTATTGATTAACTATAAAGCAGTGCTTCTCAAAATGTACTGTCCATTAGAATCTGGAGAGTTTCCTCAAAGCAAAGATTGCTGTATCACATCTCCCAAGTTTCTGATTCAGTAGTTCTTGGATGGGACCTGAATATTTGCAATTCTAAGAAACCATTCAGTAATGTTGATGCCGATCTGGGAGTCATACTTCTTGAGCCAGTAGATTAGATTATGCCCTGAATGTTTCTTTTGTCAAGAAAAATTCAAGAGTAGGGATGCCTGGGTGGCTCAGTCAGTTAAGGGTCTGACGCTTTCTTGATTTCAGCTCAGGTCTTGATCTCAGGGTTGTGAGCTCAAGCCCTGCATTGAGCTCCATGCCCAACATGGAGTCTACTTAAAAAAAAAAAAAAAAAAAAATCAATAATAGTAATTTGAGTGGTATATATCTAAGCATATCTCAGCTTTGTCATCATACAAATACCATCACTTGACTGAACACACAAATTTTGAATTACGTTTTCTTTCTACTCTTATTACATGATTTATTTAGATGTCCATTGCTTTAATGTTTCTGCATCCTATCACTATTTCTCTGGTATAAACTGCCTGGTTTTCCTAGAGCAAATGTTCCTCGCTTATTTTCTTTTAGGTCCCATGGATAGATTTAGTTTCACTCTCAAGTTCCAGGAATTAAATATGTGCCCTAAGCCAATCCAATCTAGTAGTAGTGTGCCATCAAGCCAAATGTACTTGGTTCATTGATTGAAAAATATTCCAGAGAAGCCTGGGTGGCTCAGTTAGTTAAGCGGCTGCCTTCGGCTCAGGTCATGATCCCAGCGTCCTGGGATCGAGTCCCACATCGGGCTCCTTGCTTGGCAGGGAGCCTGCTTCTCCCTCTGCCTATGCCTGCCTCTCTGTCTGCCTGTGCTCGTTCTCTCTCTCTCTAACAAATAAATAAATAAAATCTTAAAAAAAAAAAAAAAGAAGAAAAATATTCCAGTCCAGGTCCATAACACTACAAGCTTTCTCTTACAAATACTGAAAATGTAACATGAAATACAAATGGGATTACTGAAAATGGAACTATCACAAAGGAAAATCAAGTCATGTGTGTGTGCACAAGGAGAGTCCAAAGATTCTCTCCCTTTTTCCACTTAAAGAAAACACTCTGTCATTTTCACTGAAAGAATGCTAACTGATACAGATTGACTCTAGCTTGTATTATTTGAAGTAGTATTCTGTTTGTTAAATCTTTCCAAAACACATTTTAGGGGCCTCTGGGTGGCTCAGTCTTTAAATGTCTGCCTTCGGTTCAAGTCATGATCCCAGGGTCCTGGGATAGAGTCCCACATGGAGCTTCTTGCTCAGTGGGGTGTCTATTTCTCCCTCTCCTTCTGCCAGCTCCCCTGCCACCCATGCTTGCTCTCTCTCACTCTCTGTCAAATAAATAAAATCTTTTCTATTTTTTTTAATTTTCTAAGATTATATTTATTTATTTGATAGACAGAGATTACAAGTAGGCTGAGAGGCAGACAGGGAGAGGTGGAAGCAGGCTCCCGGCTGAGCAGAGAGCTTGATGCAGGGCTCAATCTCAAAACCCTGAGATCATGACCTGAGCGGAAAGCAGAGGCTTAACCCACTGAGCCACCCAGATGCCCCTAAAATCTTTTTTTAAAAAAAACCCACACATTTTAGAAAGAATTTAAAGAATATTTAATTAAAACCATTGTTTGCATGAGAAATATTTTCATACTGCATTATCGTACAGCTTACTTTTTTTAAGATTTTACTTATTTATTTGATAGAGAGGGAGCACAAGCAGGGAAAGCAGCAGGGGGAGAGGGAGAAGCAGGCTTTCTGATGTGGGGCTCAATTCCAGGACCCTGGGTTCATGATCTGAGCTGAGTGAACCATTTGGGTGCTCCCCATTATTGTATAGCTTAGATGACTTTCCTTTGCTACTCCTTTTATTATTCTTTGTTTCATTTTTCTGAATTTTTCTTAAGGAATTTCTATGGCAACTATATAGAATGCATTTTTCTTATTTTCATGTATCTCATATTCTCTCATTATTTTGTATATAATCACTTTATTTTGAAAAGTTTCTCATGTTTCTTTTAAGTATTATGGTTTTCACATCAATGAACATTAGAACACACACAAAAATAAATTAAATTTTAAAAATCTAAAAATTAAGTAAAGACAAATAAATAAATAGATGAGCTATAAAAATATTTCTGATTCCAAACATGATTTTAATTTTGATATTTCACTTAGTCTTTTTTTTTAATTTTATCTTATTATTAAGGAAAGTAATCATTTTCTAAAATGTTTTGATTCCTAAAGAAAAATATTTTTCACAAAAATGTTTATGCAGGAAATTCTTTATATGCTGCAAAATAATTTTCTCTCGTGTTGATCCTTAAAAATATATGAATTGTATCTTACCTCAAGGAAATTCATTACAGCAAAATGTCCATATTCTGAGGAACTTAGTTTCTATCAATAATCTACAAGTTGCCTTTATGATACATCTTCTGAATTTAAGATGGAGCTTGGTGTGTGGACATTCATCATTTTACTGATTGGCCATATTATTTGTATACTGTATCTAAGTTAATAGCAATATAGGTCACAAATAAATTATCTCTCTGTATCACACTTATTTCACTTCATTGTATACTGAAATATGCATATGGAATAGTAATATCTGCATCTTGGTTTATTGCATGTAAGTGGATTATATATAAAATTAAATATTTAATATATTTTCTTGTGTAAGTTAAAAACACCTATTTTATTTTAATTTTTCTCTTCCATTCCTGGAAACAAATGGTAAGATGATAGGAATAAGTTTAATGTATTATCCACCACTTATATTTGTACCCAATTTAATATTGAAATAGTATGAACAATTAAATAATTTTACATGTATCATTAATGACTATATTTTAGAATGCTGGTGTCAGTTTTACTTTGTTCATGGGTCTCTCTGATAATTTTTCTCAGGAAAAGTTATTGGAATTAGAGAATGAACCCCTTGCATGTTTTATAATTCTACTTATGTGCTTCCTTTTGAATGAGTCATCTTACTACAATATAATGTGTATAGAATTATGTGTTGTGATATTATTTTGAGGGGCTTGGTTTGATATTTTACTCTAAATATATTTACACATATCAGTTTTATTACTTAAATACATTAGGAAGGACAAAACTATAGCAATAATTTCCTTTATAGAAATGTTTTCTCCAATAAAATGATTCATAAATGCTTTTTTCTATTTTAAAGTAATTTATAATCCTTTGGGTACCTATGAAAAATGAAAAAAAGAAAATTATGCAAGTTCCTCAATTTCACTCTCCTGCAAAGCACAATGGAAATAGATCTGATATGATTAATGAATTGGACTACTGGGAACTTAATAAAGATGCTAGTTTTTTCTGACACATCTCTTTTCTTGGAAAGGATATTATCAGAAACAGTCCAACATGACATATGAACACTAGTATTGCAAAAGCAAAATAATATAAATGGTGCATTAACATATATAATTCTGACATACTATTTTAATGTGAATTTTAATAAAACATAATTGAAAGAAAGACAAGATTTTAAGGTGATTCCCTCAGCCATATAATTGAATATTTTATAGTATTTATCTTACATATTGGCAATCTAATGAACATATGAAAGTGATTATAACACTAATATTTTCATTCTGAGTCCACTATCAAAGAGACATATACAGAGAAACTTGGTCTTTTCCCATCAAAAATGTGAATTATCAATAAACGTTAAAAAATACCACAATAGTCAGAGGTAGAATTTAGTGATTCATCAGTTGCATATAACACCAGTGCTCATTACACAATAGATTTTAAAGGTAGAAATACATAATGTTTTCTGGGAGAAAAACAAAAACAAAACCCACTTGGAATGGTTCATAATCTGAACACATAATTAGTAATAGTAGTATTTCTTTTTGGTTGAGTAATTGACTTTGGGAAAAGAACAAATTTCCAAATTATTTATGCTTTGTATAGCATTCCCTCTTCTCCATATATATTAGAATAGAATGCTTTATATGTTTTAATCTATTCTCAGGAGAAGAATTATACTTACTTAAAGTCAGGACTTCAGAATAGAAAAGAATTTTTAAAAATAATTAAAACATTTTATAGGTAGAAATATGTTATATTTACTTACTCATTTATTTTGCAACATTTGCAACATTACCATTACATTCCTAAATGGTAGTTAATTGGTTCCTTACACATAGCATCCTTTTAATAAAAATTGCTTAACTTTTAATGGAAAAACTGAATGCAAGCATACTTTTATGCATTTAGAGATTTGAAAATGATGAGGTGCTGTTATGATTATCATAAGCTATTTCTAGTTTGCTTTTTCCCAAATGTTACCACAAGATTAGTATTTTTTTTAACTCAGACGTTCCATGTATTTTAAATAACACTGTTTTTCAAAGAGCAGAGTTGCTTAATTTTAATGCAGTTCAGTTAAAATTTTTTCTGTGTTTTAATTACATATTATTCTAGACATTATACAGTTTTATGTTGTATATTTAGGTCTATGATCACTTTCTATATGGTGTGAAGTTTGTCATTGTTTTTTGTAAAGAAAAATCATAATTTAATCTACAGGAAAGGAGACAGTTCTGTCGTTTCCGTTAATGCTTTACTCATTTTGGTTAAATTATATTTGAAATATATTTGAAATATTTTATTACAAATATTTAATTTTTATTTAGGTAGTATATAAAAGATTTAAAGGAATTCAAATGAAACAAATGTAGAATGTTTATAATAGAAATCAATTAAATGCATTCCTTAAAGTATCTTATGTCTTTACTTCCTGATGATGCTGTACTTAACTGAAGAAAAAATTGACAGCTAATGAACAAAATCAAACTGATAATTAAGAATTACAATGACATGAGTTTGCTTTACATATAGACCTATTATTTAAATTGAATATAATTTATTTCAAAACCTTCAGACTATATCTGATGTTTATTTAAATCTTCATAATATAGCAACATAATAGAAACCAAATGAAAATAGAATACTAAACATAAATAACTTTCCTTACCTAACCAATTAGTGAATATTTTTTTTAATTTTTATTTAAACATATAATGTAACCCCACCACCCTCTCCCAACACCCCTCCCCCCATCCCCCTCAGTTTGTTTTATGACATTAAGAGTCTCTTTTGGTTTGTCTCCCTCCTGATCCCATCTTGTTTCATTTATTCTTTGCCTACCCCCTTAACCCCCACCCCCATTGCATCTCGACTTCGTCATATCAGGGAGATCATATGATAGTTGTCTTTCTCAGATTGACTTATTTCGCTAAGCCTAATACCCTCTAGATCCAATCATGTCGTTGCAAATGGCAAGATTTCATTGCTTTTGATGGCTGCATAGTATTCCATTGTATATATATACCACCTCTTCTTTATCTACTCATCTGTTGATGGACATCTAGGTTCTTTCCATAACTTGGCTATGTGGATATTGCTGCTATAAACATTCAGGTGCACGTGCCCCTTCAGGTCACTACGTTTGTATCTTTAGGGTAAATACCCAGTAGTGCAATTGCTGGGTCATAAGGTAGCTCTATTTTCAATTTTTTGAGGAACCTCCATGCTGTTTTCCAGAGTAGTTGCACCAGCTTGCATTCCCATCAACAGTGTAGGAGGATTCCCCTTTCTCCACATCCTCGCCAGTGTCTGTCATTTCCTGACTTGTTTATTTTAGCCATTCTGACTGGTGTGAGGTGGTATCTCATTGTGGTTTTGATTTGTATTTCCCTGATGCCCAGTGATGTGGAGCACTTTTTCATGTGTCTGTTGGCCATCTGGATGTCTTCTTTGCAGAAATGTCTGTTCATGTCCTCTGCCCATTTCTTGATTGGATTATCTGTTCTTTGGGTGTTGAGTTTGCTAAGCTCTTTATAGATTTTGGATACTAGCCCTTTATCTGATATGTTGCTTGAAAATATCTTCTCCCACTCTGTCAGTTGTCTTTTGGTTTTGTTGACTGTTTCCTTTGCTGTGCAAAAGCTTTTGATCTTGATGAAGTCCCAATAGTTCACTTTTTCCCTTGCTTCCCTTGCCTTTGGCGTTGTTCCTAGGAAGAAGTTGCTGCGGCTGAGTTCGAAAAGGTTGCTGCCTGTGTTCTCCTCAAGGATTTTGATGGATTCCTTTCTCACGTTGAGGTCCTTCATCCATTTTGAGTCTATTTTCATGTGTGGTGTAAGGAAATGGTCCAATTTCATTTTTCTGCATGTTTATTGCAGAAAATTGGCTGTCCAATTTTCCCAACACCATTTGTTGAAGAGGCTGTCTTTTTTCCATTGGATATTCTTTCCTGCTTTGTCAAAGATTAGTTGACCATAGAGTTGAGGGTCTATTTCTGGGCTCTCTATTCTATTCCATTGATCTATGTGTCTGTTTTTGTGCCAGTACCATACTGTCTTGATGATGACAGCTTTGTAATAGAACTTGAAGTCTGGAATTGTGATACCACCAACTTTGGCTTTCTTTTTCAATATTCTTTTGGCTATCCGAGGTCTTTTCTGGTTCCATATAAATTTTAGGATTATTTGTTCCATTTCTTTGAAAAAATTAGATGGGATTTTGATAGGCATTGCATTAAATGTGTAGATAGCTTTAGGTAGCATAGGCATTTTCACAATATTTATTCTTCCAATCCATGAGCATGGAACCTTTTTCCATTTCTTTGTGTCTTCCTCAATTTCTTTCATGAGTACTTTATTGTTTTCTGAGTATAGATTCTTTGTCTCTTTGGTTAGGTTTATTCCTAGGTATCTTATGGTTTTGGGTGTAATTGTAAATGGGATTGACTCCTTAATTTCTCTTTCTTCTGTCTTGTTGTTGGTGTAAAGAAATGCAACTGATTTCTGTGCATTGATTTTATATCCTGACACTTTACTGAATTCCTGTACAAGCTCTAGCAGTTTTGCAGTGGAGACTTTTGGGTTTTCCACATATAGTATCATATCATCTGCAAAGAGTGATAGTTTGACTTTTTCTTTGCTGATTTGGATGCCTTTAATTTCTTTTTGTTGTCTGATTGCTGAGGCTAGGACTTCTAGTACTATGTTGAATAGCAGTGGTGATAACAGACATCCCTGCCGTGCTCCTGACCTTAGTGGAAAAGATCTCAGTTTTTCTCCATTGAGAATGATATTTTCGGTGAGTTTTTCATAGATGGCTTTGATCATATTGAGGTATGTGCTCTCTATCCCTACACTTTGAAGAGTTTTGATCAGGAAGGGATGTTGTACTTTGTTAAATGCTTTTTCAGCATCTATTGAGAGTATCATATGGTTCTTGTTCTTTCTTTTGTTAATGTATTGTATCCCATTGATTGATTTGCGGATGTTGAACCAACCTTGCTGCCCTGGAATAAATCCCACTTGTTCGTGGTGAATAATCCTTTTAGCGTACTGTTGGATCCTATTGGCTAGTATTTTGGTGAGAATTTTCACATCTGTGTTCATCAAGGATATTGGTCTGTAATTCTCTTTTTTGATAGGATCCTTGTCTGGTTTTGGGATCAAGGTGATGCTGGCCTCATAAAATGAGTTTGGAAGTTTTCCTTCCATTTCTATTTTTTGGGACAGTTTCAGGAGAATAGGAATTAATTCTTCTTGAAATGTTTGGTAGAATTCCCTGGGAAGCCATCTGGCCCTGGGCTTTTGTTTGTTTGGAGATTTTTGATGACTATTTCAATCTCCTTACTGGTTATGGGCCTATTCAGGTTTTCTATTTCTACCTGGTTCAGTTTTGGCAGTTTATATGTCTCTAGGAAAGCATCCATTTCTTCCAGATTGTCAAATTTGTTAACATAGAGTTGCTCATAATATGTTCTTATAATTGTTTATATTTCTTTGGTGTTGGTTGTGATCTCTCCTCTTTCTTTCATGATTCTATTTATTTGGGTCCTTTCTCTTTTCTTTTTGATAAGTCTGGCCAGGGGATTATCAATCTTATTAATTCTTTCAAAGAACCAGCTCCTAGTTTCGTTGATTTGTTCTATTTTTTTTTTGTTTTTTTGTTTTTGTTTGTTTGTTTCTATTCAATTAGTGAGTATTTTATCGTGTTGGATGCACTTGGATTTTCATCCTCTAAACCATCCTATGACATGAGGACATCACTGAGAAATTTTTCTTGCTAGGAAAAAGTTAATTAATAGCAACAAAATATTTATCCTGGTTTAAAATCCTTATTTATGAAAGATGTTTTCTCATTTTAGATCCTACAGCCATTTGACATCATAATACAACATTCTCTACAGTAATAAAATCTAAAAAAATACTAATTTCCCCAATTTTATTATAGGAATAATAATTAAGTATATTCAATTAATTTAGTTAATAAGATAAATATTTTTACCCTTAAAGAAATTAGGTCAAAATATGGGTAATGTGCCAAATCCTAAGTTAAAAAAATAACTTATATACACTTTCCTTTATTTGATGCAGTTGTTTAATTTTTAAAAATAATATTACAACCACACTTCTATACTAGATACATCAGGACGTTTATCATCATTGAATTTTGAAGGTAATTCAGTCAGAAATATCATATTTTATTCATAGATAGAGATATAAACATAGAAATCATGCAGAGGAAGATCAAATGTCAGAATTATTATAGTTACAACACATTGTGGTACTCATGTACATACCTTTAGCCTAAAAGTCTCTCCCACATGTATCTATGAATTACCACAACTTGTTCCCTTACTCAGCCAGTGGTAGTAGGCATGTGCAAACATAGAAAAAAAGGGTAAAACCCAAATCTGATGAAAGCTGCTTTCGAGAGAACCAGGTATAAAAATGTGAGAAGAAAGAGACTGATGCACCAAAGAGATGAGTCACTTCTTTTCTGGGTGATAGTGAGTAAAGTTAGGGGTGAGAGAATTTAAGTATTGTGATAGTGAATAAGTTCATAGATGGCTTCTTCTTCAATCGATCTTCATCCCACCATGGTTAATAGCTTTGAAAAATCTATCAGTCTTTAAGCAAGCCTGAGGATTTGGGACAATTTCTGCTCTAAATTCTATCTCCAGAAATCAATGTGGTAAGAAAATGGAGAAAATTATAGTTTGGCCAAATTAATATTTTTACAAATGAAGAAACCAATGAATAACCTTTATTTATTTATTTATTTTAAAATTTCATTTATTTATTTGAGAGAGACAGGGATAGTGAGAGAGAGAGCAAGAGTGCTGAGGAGAGGAAGAAGCAGGATCCCTTCTGAGCAAGGGACCAGAAGCAAGGCTGGATCTCAGGACCCTGGGATCACAACCTGACCCAAAGGCAGTTGCTTAGCTGACTGAGCCACCAAGGTACCCCTCCAATAAATAACCTAAAAAAAATGAAGCTTTGCCATGATCTAGTTATTAGGTTGTATAAGTTACTTACTTAATGTTAGAAAAGGCTTTTTATAAAAGTGATGGCATATCTGTGCATGTTAGATACTTAATGTTTTCCTATTTTAGCTGTCTTTTTTGTCTTCTGTTTAGAGACTAGATAATATCAGAGAAAATCTTCTCTTAGTGATTAGACAATATTTATTCTTTCCTACTAATGGGTGAAAAACATTCCTGCTCTCTCTGGCCTTTCAGCAAAGGCAGACAATCTCAGCCAAGAGCAGCCCAAAGCAATGACCAGAAAGCAGTTAATATTCAAATTCTGTAAAGGTTATATATATATATGCATATATATATATATGCATATATATATATATACTCAATTGTATATTAAACATTAAGAAACATATTATAATATTATAAATACATTTATCTGTATATATCTTTCCTCCCTATAACTCAAGAAATGATTTATATATATACTTCCAACTCCATCTCTGACAAGCTATGAATGGGTGTTCAGATGTCCCTTAGCTCTCTAAGCACGGTTTATGTCATTTTTTTAAAGATTTATTTATTTATTTGTTTGTTTATTTATTTATTTGACAAACAGAGATCACAAGCAGGCAGGGAGGCAGGCAGAGAGGGGGAAGCAGGCTCCCCGCCAAGCAGAGAGCCTGATGTGGGGCTCAATCCCAGGACCCTGGGATCATGACCCGAGCCGAAAGCAGAGGCTTTAACCCACTGAGCCTGAGCCACCCAGGTGCCCCTGTTTATGTGATTTTTGAAATGAGTGCTTGAGTACAGGTTTCCTCTAGGGTTTTTTGAAGTTTAGTGCTCACTTCGGTTAGTGAATCTAAGAGATAGTTTTTGGGATGGCATTATATACTAGAAATCATCCACATCTCTGTGTTAATGAGCAGACATTAACAATTGTTCTGAAGCATATGTTCAAGTGGAACACAAAGAATTTATTTTCCTTTCATCAAACTATTTGAATATAAGTAAAATTAACCTTACTTTATGTGTTGAATTTATCTCTATAACTGCAGATGTTAATTCATAATTGATAGATCCTTCTTTTAAAAAATGTTAAATCTTAAATTTAAAAAAATATATTTTATATTTTTATTTATTTTTTTCAAACTATAATAGTCATTACTTATCCTATACTTTAGAATATACTTTAGGATGCATATATGCAATAGCTTTTATTAGTTCCTCTCAAAGTTTAAGAATGAATTACTGATTTTCACATATATGGATGAGGGATTTCTAGGGTGAGGTGGCATATTGGTTACTAAAGTCTCATCAATGTCAAACAATCTGATTAAAAGATAGGGCAATAGGGAATTGTCAGAATGTCACTAAGAGTGATCAAATAAGAAAACACATTTAACCTCATTCCATATACCTCAGGGAAAGTAGAGGGGAAGAAGGCAGATATGAATGAGAATGATAGGCCACAAAAACTACCTTGCCCCAACACAGTATAAAATGAGTGGACAAAAATCATATAACTTTATCCTCCACCCAAAGAAAAAAGGAGAGGTTTTGCAAGCAGTTTCAATAAACGTCTAAGTAATTGCTCTAAGGAAATGTGCATATGTATCTTGAAAGTCTCTATCAGTGATGGGGAGAGTTCATTGGGTTCCAACTTTTAGGGCACTGTGCTGATAAAAGAACTAGACAAAGCTTGCCAGACCTGGATACAAATTCATTCTGGGCTGAGGTACTAAATAATCATTGGGATTTCCTAGAAAAATCTAAGCCTAGGTTTCCAATAAGAGCTAAATGAGTGATGGGTATTAAAGGGGGCACTTGTGATGAGTGAGCACTGTCATATGTAACTGATGACTTACTAAATTCTACTTCTGAAACCAATACTACACTATATGTTAACTAACCAGAATTTAAATAAAAACTTAAAAAAATAAAAAAAAACATAAATAAAATAAAAAAGAGACATGCACCACAAAACAAATTTTATTCTTTCTTCAAATTAAGCTACATAAAAGTGAATAAAAAGTAGTTCTCGGGGCATCTGGGTGGCTCAGTGGGTTAAAGTCTCTGCCTTCAGCTTTAGGTCATGATCCCAGGTTCCTGGGATTGAGCCCCACATAGGGCTCTCTGCTCCGTGGGGAGCCTGCTTCCCTTCCTCACTCTCTACCTCTCTGCCTACCTGTGATCTCTGTCAAATAAATAAATAAAAATCTTTTAAAAAAAGTACTTCTCAAATTTCACCTTATCTTTTTTTTTCAAATTTCACCTTAAAGAGAAAGACAATCTAGATTCAGATAAAATGTTCACAGATTGATGGAGTATCAGAAGCTCCAATCAGTATTAGTCACATGATAAATGAAAAGAAATGACACTGCATCATGAATGAGAGAAAGCTGAGAAGGAAGAAAGAAAAGGAAATTAATGGACACTTATGTAAAAGAACAAAGAAGTCTTCAAAATAATACAAGAACATTGCCTCAAATATTTTACAGTCTAGAATTATGTAATGAAAATATGATTCAATAAAACAAATGATCCTGAATAAGACTTTATATATATTTTTTTAAGATTCATTTATTTATTTTACAGACAGAGATCACAAGTAGGCAGAGGGGCAGGCAGAGAGAGAGGAGGAAGCAGGCTCCCCGCTGAGCAGAGAGCTGGATGTGGGGCTCTGTCCCATGACCCTGAGATCATGACCTGAGCTGAAGGCAGAGGCTTTAACCCACTGAGCCACCCAGGCGCCCCTGAATAAGACTTTTTAAATTCAAAATAAAAGTTTTAGCAAATTTTCTGAGCTAAAGATGTTAATTAAGGACCAAAATATTATATCCAACTTAAAAATTATATGAAATAGGCGCCTCTCTGCTTGGCAGGGAGCCTGCTTCCCTCTCTCTCTGCCTGCCTCTTTGCCGGCTTGTGATCTCTATCAAATAAAAATTATATGAAATAAAGTGGATATGGATATAAACTGAATTCCAATCAATAGAGAGGAAAAGACCAAAAGGTGATCTTTTTACTGAGAAGATGATAAATATGAAGGGGAGAAAAATAAATATAGGCCATGTCCCTAAGTGAGAGTCATAACATAGGAAAAAGGAAATGTGTATATATACAGATAGTCTTCAACTTATGATGGTTTGACCAGGATTTTTCCACTTTAAGATAGAACAAAAGCAACATTTTGAGAAACCAAACTGCGAATTTTGACTTCGAATCTTTTCCTGGGCCAGCAGCATGCTGTAGGATCTCGTGATGCTGGGTGGTGGTAGCATGTTGCAGCCCCCACTTAGCCACATGATCACAAGTGCAAATAACTGATATACTTGTATCCTTTTGTATGCATATAGGTATTCAGTTTTTCACATTCGATCAGTGTTTAATAAATTACAGGAGAAATTCAACACTTTATTATAAAATAGCCTTTGTGTTGGATGATTTTGCCCAACTATAGGCTAATGTAAGTGTTCTGAGCACACTTAATTTAGGCTAGGCTAAGCTATGATGTTGGAATTACTGAGATAGTTTGTGATGTTTCCAACAACTCAGACCATGGTATTTAGCAATGATATGATGGATGCCAAATATCCACTGGCAAGTTATGTGTATTAAATACATTTCCAATTTGGAATATTTTAAACTCACATTAAACTTATTGGGATGTAGCCCTATCATAAATTAAGGAAGATCTGTATGGTAAATATATTATAGTAGAGTAAGTTTCTATATACTTTCTTCAAATTCTTCAATGTCACTTCCATTTATTTGAAGTGAAATAATGTTGGGGCACCTGGGTGTCTCAGTGGGTTAAACCTCTGCCATCAGCTCAGGTCATGATCTCAGGGTCCTAGTATTGAGCCTCGCATTGGGCTCTGCTCAGTGGGGAGCCTGCTTCCCTGTCTCTCTGCCTGCCTCTCTGCCTACTTGTGATCTCTGTCTCTCTCTGTGTCAAATAAATAAATAAAATCTTAAAAAAATTAAAAAATAAAGTGAAATGACTTTAATACTGCATATTCAATTAGTATATATAAGATAACACTATTATGATTATATTATATCTCTATCTTTTTGCTGTATATATCCATGGGAAGATGGCTAGGACAGCACTAATGACTTTTATTATCTTGGCAGATTTAATGCTTTAATATTCATGTTTTATAAAAAGCCACATCAAAAGCAATAACTTCAGCATTCAATATCATCTAAACTTGCCTTTTCTCCCTTGTTGGTATGGAGATGGTGACTGGGAAATTTTAGCACATTTGTTTTTGCTTTTATTTTGTAAACTGTACACATATTGAACAATAAATTTGGTGTAAAAAATTTGTAGAAGCAATTGGGAAAGATATTATTAAGTAATTCCTCTCTGTATTCTTTAAAGGATGTTACAAAGTTAGATAAAGATTAGAGTTAAGATTTTAATTTTTGCCTATAAATTGTACACCAGGCAAGAGTCTTTTATTGTTTCGCACTGTAAATGTTGCATCAGAATTGAATATTCTTGTTCCGCTGGTTCAATATCATTCTGGTTCAATAATAGGCTCCTATATATAAAAGAAAAGTTTTCTAATTCTTAAATAAAAGGGGAAAAGAAAAAGAAAGCAAAGCTATATATAGCTTTTGGAAAATAAGGCATTAGTTTCAGGGTATCTCAGAAGTTTGGGGAATTAGATAGCAGATGTGTATCTCAGAAAAACAGTAATCTGGAGAACTTAAGGGATCTGAGAAGCAAATGAGGTGTATAGAGCCTTCAAAGGCATTCATCGTATCACTGTTAAATACCATGGTATGAGTTGCTGGAGACATCACAATAGTTCCTGTCAAGGGGGAGAGGTGCAGTTTTTTCCTAGAAATTTATGATGGAAGTCCAAGTGGATCCCATTAGTGCCCCCAAGTTTTCATGGTGACATGGGAGCTTAGGGAAGCAAATGACTTCTAAATGAAGTATACCTTCCCCACTAGAAACAAAGGGAATTCAGGCATCCTTGGATGGGGCTGAAAAATAAAGTACTGCAATTATTTTTCTATTCCTATGATTCTCCAAATTTTATTTGAAATCTTCCCAATCTGTGAGCTGAGGGTGAAAGACAATATATGTCTTTGAGAAATAGAGAGTTCTGTTATTATCTGCAGTTTTTCAGCTCCTGCTGAAAAAAAAATTAAGAATACAATATGGAGTGAACAGTTATGGTCTCAACACTTAAAATATTAAAATCTAGGGTATGAAAACAGGATTTGATTTTTTTCCCTTGGATGCTAACTCAACCTAGTTTATCTTGCAGAGAGGGAAAAATCTAGAATAGCAACTATATGTTTGGATGGAAAAGAAACTTCCTCAATTTAACATGCAGAGAATAGAAACAAACATAGAAGACTCAGGTACAGCCATATGTGTGCCCCTAAAGGAGAGATTTCCATCAAGAAATTCAGCACCTTAGGCTCTTATTTTTCAAAAGCAGAAAATGTCATGTGTCTGATATTCATAAGTAGACTCATTATTCTTCTTTGACTTTGGAGAAGGAAGAATCATATTTTGACAGAGTAACAAGAAGAGTGAATCCAGAAAGCAGACTAAATGCATTATATGTCTTAACTCTTTTTAAGAAAGCCCAGGTTGATCTGATTAATATCTGTATTCTATGATATGTAAGTTGAGACACAAAGAATTTAAATTGCCTGCCCAAAGACATATAATTTCTAAGTGACAAGGATGAGATTCTAATCCATCTATCAAAAACCAAGAGCCTGAGTACCTATCTACAATGTTTATTGGTTTTCTTCATCCTCATCATCTCCTTCATCATTTCCTACTGCATTTCTCGTTTTTATTCCTTTTCTTTTCCAATTCTGGTTCAGCTTTATGTTCACAAAGAGGAGAGGAGGTATGAAAGACATTGCATGGAAACAGCCTGTTTGCTCTTCCTACACTGATGGTGTGCTTTCAACACTCCTTAGGCCTGAATGTTTGCCACAGACAATTAAGCAGGTGATAGATGAACTCTTGGTTTTCCTGGGATGTAAAATAAACTACACTCAGTCTGAAAATATCAACAAGCAATATGAATGATGCGTCCTTGCAGACTAGTTTGCATTTCTATCAGCCTCAAATTGGTTCTCATTGTTGAGCCATAAACATGTCACAATATTGTCCAACTGTCAGCAAAGTGTATTTTTTGCCAACGGAGCTAAATATAAAAATTCAATATTACTGTATAATCATATTTTGTTCATGAGATTGTAAAATGTAGCAATTAATATATTTCAGTGATAAAAACTATATTTACAAAAGTATGGTGAAAAATAAATATATACACACACATTTCAATATATGCCAATGAACTTTTAATCATATTCCTAGCACTCTTTGGTGCTTACTCAATATTTGTTGGCTGAATTCATGCATAGTCAATGCATGTTTTTATTTTAAAGTCTAACTTTTTTTTCAATATTGACCTTTTTAACCTAATGGAAAAAGGGTTTTCAAAATAAGTTGCATGAAAAGAATAAAAATGTGCACATTTATCATGGAAATGCAATACAAAGCAAACAGAGGTCAGATAAAAGTAAAAACATTATCTAATTTAGTCTTTCTTATAATTTTATTTACTTTTTTCCATTTTGAAAGGAAAAGAATAGAACTCAAAAATATGCAGTACTACAAAAAATTATTAATACATACATATTTGACAAAAGGATAAAATGTTCATGGAAAAGAGACACAAATTTGCAACTTACTCCTATAGGATGTGGCATTTAAAAGAAATGTTGGTTGGGGCTTTAGCTGTAAAAGATGTTTTGTTTCAAACAAAACAAAACAAAACCAAAAAAACAATTGAACAAATGATATGAGCATCTTTATAAAATCATGTCAAAGTATTTGAAAAAAATCATCAGGATATGAGTATTTATACTTAAAAAGTAAAAAAGCTCAAGTTGGGCATGGTTTTGAGTAAAAAAGTCAGAAATTATTTAATCAACATACCTGGGATAACAGATCTAGAGTTGAATGAAATTTTTCTTAAGAACACCATAATTATGAGAGGAGGAGAGACAGAGGGTGGAGTTTATGACATTAAAATTGTTAGGAGGCCCATCCATGTCACAATTCTGTTACTAATTTAAATATTACCATATTGATTGAGATACTGGATCAGTGCTGCCAACTTTACCAGAGATGGAGCCAATAGTATAAATTCAGAAATGAGAAATATAAAGCTATTCAGAGGGAAAATTTGGGAGTACTACGCAAAGCAAGAACAGAAAGTATAGTGGGCTTACGAGGAAAGATTGTCTTGTGTATAAAACTGCACGGATGGTGGTGCTCTTGAATCATAAGGAAAAGTGGAATGGGGAAGAGTGTTTCTGAGAGGAGATGGATGAGGTAGGCAGGGGCCAAATTGTGTTGGCCATGATATTTAGGAGTCTGAATACTTTTCAATTTGGAATGGGGATGGTATTAAAAGACTTTAAGCCAAAGAAGTGCCATAATTTGAAGTATGTTTATGCTAGCTGTAACAATGAAGAACGGGGACCAATAGAAGACTACTGCAAGTAGTCTAGATGAAAAATGATGGTACCTTGGACAAAGATTGAATTAACAGAGATGAAAACAGATAGACAGATTGAAGATAAATTTAGGAGCTCCAATATATGAAAGGCAGAGTATCCCTGATCTTGTGTTAAGAAATCTCTATATTCATTAGTCATGCTGTTTTTTTAATAGAACACTTAATGTATTTGTTCATTCACTCTACAAATGTTTATTGATCATCCACCAAATGGTGGTCACTTTTCTACATCAGTAATAAAACATACAAGGGTCTCTTTTATTCTAATATGAAGAGAGAGAGAATAAGCAAACACAGAAGCCAAGCAACATGTTTACTAAGGAATTGTCATAGTAAGTGAGAAAGTGAGAAATGCCTGGGGGTAAGTGGAAAAGTAAAAATCCAGTAAGGGAATAGTGATGGCCAGGAGGGAAGGGGAATGAACAGTCTACAGAATGAAGGAGGACTGTCAGGATGAGACTTCTTGTGTAGAGGACATTTGGGGATAGAATTATATGAAATAAAGAAATTAACCATGCAGCTATCAGAAGGAAGCTCAATTAGGCAGAGGTATTAGGAAGGAAAAACTCCAGTAGACAAAGTCTAAAATTTCAATAATAGTTAATCCAAGCATGTGCCTGTGCCTGAAGCAGAGGAAATTAGAAGAGTGGAGTGAGGTCAGAGCATGCAGAGGGAAGGCACTAAAACTAGGTCTATTTAGACTATTGTAAGTACTCATCATAACATTTTTGAGGAGACAGTGAACTTACTAAACATGTTAAAGGACGTCTGTAGCTGCTGTGTCATGATTACATTTTTAGCAGAGTGAGAAACTAGTCAACTGATATAGAGGATATTTAAATAATTAAAGAGAGACAAGTTGGTGGTTACCACCAAAGTGGTAGAGGGGATGTGATAATGACTGATTAGACGAAGAATACATTTTTGAAGAGAGAGGCAGTAGTAAGTACTTCCTGATGGGTTTGATGTGGAGGGTAGGAAAGAAAGAGATATTAATATGGTGCTATTTATTTTTTATTTATTATTGTATGTTGGCTGCCATTAATTTAGATTAGGAAGTTTTGGATTGATTTTTTTTTTTCAGGGAAGACACACACACACACACACACACACACACACACAATTTAACTTTAAAGATGCCAAATCAGAGATATTTAAGTGGAGAGGCCCAGTAATCACTTAGATATATAAGTTTGAAGTTTAGAAAGGTTTGGAAAGAAGTAATTTACGAATTCATTGTATGTGGATAGAAGTTAAAGCCAAGGACCTTGGTGAGAAAATTAAGAAAGTGTAAAGATCAAGTGCCCATATGAATTATTTGATCATGGATTTAAAGTGAGACTACTTACTCTAGGTAATAGAAATTTGGATTTCAACAGAGCTGTGGTATTGGTGAGAAAATATGAGTAAATGATGGCATAGCAAAGTATATGCAAAAGACACTTGTTTCTAGCAATGTTCCATACACTCTTTCCATGTCCCCTTTTCATTATTTTTGCTCAGCAGTAACACCACCCTGTCCAAATGTAACATTCTCCTTCTTATTTGGATGAATGCTGAAATAAACTTGCTTCTCAGGTCTGGATTTTCTAATTTTTTCCAAGGGAATATTATTTATCTCATTTTATTTCTAATATAGTACACTAATATAAAGTTATGAAGTTAGAGTTAAGTAAAAAGAAAGTATTTGGCTCTTCCATGTCCACAACAAAGGCTAAGAACAAAACCAAACAAAACAAGACATAAATGAATAAATAAATGCTTAAATCTTACTAATAAAAAGCTATGTCATGCTCTTAAATACTTGAACAAAAGATTTTTGTAAACATTTTGTAACTTATACTCAAAAGGAACGGAAGAAAGACTATTACTTTTGTTTTGTTGTGTTTTGTTTTTAGTACTAAAACAAAATGCTCTGCTCAATGTATTTATTTAGAAGGTTTTTTTTGTTTTGTTTTGTTTTTTGTTTTTTGGGTTTTTTTTGACAGACAGAGATCACAAGTAGGCAGAGACACAGGCAGAGAAAGAGAGGGGGAGAAGCAGGCTCCCTGCTGAGCAGAGAGCCAGATGTGGGGCTCCATCTCAGGACCCTGAGATCATGACCTGAGCCAAAGGCAGAGGCTTAATCCACTGAGCCACCCAGGCGCCACCTAGAAGTTGTTTAATTTTTTTGCCTATTTTTTTAATAAAAGTAATGCCAGTAAAATTTTACCTCAGTTTCCTTTCATATATGAAGCCTGTATTTTTTTTCTTACTCATTTTTTCCAGTGTTTTTAAAATCTTAATCCTAGTATAGTTAGTTTAATCCTATATATCCTATAGTTTAATCCTAGTATAGTTAACATAAAATTTTATATTAGTTTCACATATACAGTATTCAACAGTTTTATACATTACTTGGTTCTTATTATGATAAGTATAATATTAATCCACATCACCTCTCATCACCTCTTTCATCCACCTCTCCACCCACCTCCCTTCTGGTAACCATCAGTTTGTTCCATATGGTTAAGAGTCTGTTTTGTTTTTGTTTTTGGTGTGTCTTTCTTTTTTACCTCATTTAGTTTCTTAAATTCCACATATGAGTGAAATCTATGGTATTTGTCTTTCTCTGACTGACCTCCTTTGCTTAGCACTCTGTAGGTCTATCCATGTAGATACAATTGACAAAATCTCATTCTTTTTTATGACTGAGTAATATTCCATGTGTGTGTGTGTGTGTGTGTGTCTGTGTGTGTCTGTGTGTGTGTGTGTGTGTCTGTGTGTGTGTGTCTGTGTGTGTGTGTGTGTGCATCTTCTTTATCCATATATCTACCCATGGGCACTTGGACTGCTTCCATATCTTGGCTTTTGTAACTAATGCTGCAATTAATGAAGTTATGCATATAGTCTTTTGAATTAGTGTTTTTGTGTTCTTTGGGTAAATACCCAGTACTGCAATTACTGGGTCATATGGTAATTTTATTTTTAATTTTTTGAGGAACCTCCAGATAGGCTGCACCCTCTGGATATTTCTCAAAGTATTGTTACTAAATTACTAAGCATAATCACTATATTTTATTTGTTTGTTTGTTTGTTTGTTTATTTATTTATGGTGACATATTTTATTGTTCATGCATTTGGCCAAGTATATAGTCCTAATTTGTCACTCTTTATTTATTTTTTTCAGTGTTCCAAGATTCATTGTTTATGTACCACACCCAGTGCTCCATGCAATACATGCCCTCCTTGATACCGACCACCAGGTTCGCCCATCTCCCCACCACCTCCCCTCTAAAACTCACAATTTGTTTTTCAGAGTCCCCAGTCTCTCATGGTACATCTAACCCTACATTATAAAATCCAGTTTTCATTCCCACAAACAGTGCATAAGGACTCCTTTTTCATCCTCACTAACACTTTTTGTTTCTTGTGTTCTTGATGTTAGCCTTTCTGACAGTTGTGAGGTGATATCATATTGTGGTTTTGATTTGCATCTCCCTGGTAATTAGTGATGTTGAGCATCTTTTTGTGCCTGTTGGAAACCTATCTTTTTAAAACTTCACTGTATGGTATTTTCTGAATAAGATTTCATCTAAATATTGTTATTGGAAATATTTTATTAGTAAATTTCTATTAAAATTTCCTAATTTTCTATAAAATTGCAGTCTCATAGTTCAATTCATATATAAATCTTAAAAGATCCTAAAAATCTATAAAACAGGGAAACTAGCATAGAATTTAAAATCTTTACATGCTTTTATTCATCATACATGTACACACACATTTAGTTTTTCTTCTCTGAATTCCCAAGGGTATTACTGCTGCCACCTGATTCAGAGGACATTTGTATTAAAAGCTGTGCATCCTTTGAACTTACCTCAATTATTAAACAGTATGTCATTAAGTCCCAGGAACTATGCGTTTCACATAATTAAACTATATCTTTTTTATGTAAGTACTTGTGTCGATTCTTAGTCAATAAATCCTTTCAAATGAGTTAAGAAGCAAATTCAGACATTAATATATGATGTCATCATAGGAAATCAGGATGACCCCAATATTTCCTGATCATGTCCTGGAAATAGAATTTCTCCCATTTTTATTATGAATCTATTATTCTACTATTTTGTTAGTTGTCATTATAGTAAACTACTCATTCTCATATAACCCAAACTATAAATTTCCCTACTAATTCTTGGCATGGATAATGCTTCTTCTTTTAATATATTGAGCCAATAGGTTATAAATTGATGCCCTGTAGAAAATAAGGTATTTTGAGGTTGATATGTGTGATATATGTGAAAACAAGTCAAAACATGATATTGATTGAGAGTGGACATGATGTACCTTTTGGGTGATGGTAATAATCTGGATCTTCATCTGGATGGTAGCTATAGTAACACAAGTGAATATATTTGTTAAATTTATCAAGCTAAACACTAGGCTTATGTACTGTATTGATTTTTATACTTCATTAAAAATAAAATAATACATAAGCATAAACTAAATAACAAACACAATAAAAACTGTGATGTTATTATCTTTACAAAATGTTTTCATCAGTAAACTGGGAGGTAGCATAAAGATAACCTTCAATAGCACAGTTTTTTTTGTTGTTGTTGTTTTGTTTTTTTGGTTAGATCTGTTTGAGACCTGGTTCTGCCACATGCTCCTGATATAGTTTTGAGAAAGATCACGAATCTCTCTGAGCAATGTTTTACTACCTATAAGATAAGAATAATGACATTTCCTACCTCATAAGGTTGTTGTGATATTCGAATAGGTGACATAGAGCATTCACCAGTTTATGTGACATATAGAAAGAATGCAGTGAAGTCTAGTTGCTATCTTTGCCTTCATATTTAAGATAAGAAAATTAGATTTAGCTGAAAATGTTTATTCTGTTAAACACCTCAATAATTATTATTTAAAATTAAGTGAGGTATCCTGACTAGTGAACTCAAATAAAAACAACAAAATAGATCTATTAGCATAGAATCATAATTGCAAATATAATTGACACAACTTAAAATAATATCTAAAAACATTAATCTTCTTGAAGTCGATTTCACAATAATGAAAAGCTGCCAAGACCCATATTTTATTTCACCCTCATCAAATTTCCAATCTTTTCAGTATTTTTCATGTCAGTCAAAATGACGGAGCTTGAGTTCTACTTTGTCAAGATGGAACATAGGGTATATAGTCTCTGCCACTAAGGGAATCTAAAAGTAAAAAGAATCAATGCACCCTTAACACTTCATTATTTTCCACAGAAAATTACATTCCTCGTGGAATTTTGACTTTGCAATATATGAAAAAGTACTCCATATTAAAATTACAGAATAATTAAAGAAAAATGTATTAAATCCTTTCCCATGTAAGATGCAAAATGAGATAAATAAGCATTTATTGCTTATTTATTTATTTATGAGATAAATAAGCATATATTGCTTATTTATTTGTTACTATAAATAAATAAGTTTTTCAAGCTAGAAACTATATCCATATTTGTTTAATTTTGATCTCCAGGCAAAACAAAGTGAAATAATGCAAATTGAAATAATTTGAAAAAGTCCTTAGGTAACTGTTAAAAACAAATGAAAGTTTACCATTTCAGTATGTTGAAAAAATATATTGAATCCATAACATTTTCTTTCAGTTGGTTTGAAAAATAAACTCAAAATATTTTTGTTATTCTTGATAGTTTCAAATACTAAATGAATAAGAACTTTAACTTAAAAATACAGAAGTGGGGACGCCTGGGTGGCTCAGTTGGTTAAGCAGCTGCCTTCGGCTCAGGTCATGATCTCAGCATCCTGGGATCAAGTCCCACATCGGGCTCCTTGCTTGGCAGGGAGCCTGCTTCTCCCTCTGCCTCTGCCTGCCACTCTGTCTGCCTGTTCTCGCGCTCTCTCTCTCTCTCTCTCTAACAAATAAATAAATAAAATCTTAAAAAAAAAACACAGAAGTGATCATCTGTACAAGCCTTTAAAGTTTAATGTGAGTATGAATCACATAATATTCAAAATGCTTCTCTCCTTATAACAGGAACAATCTTATCTTTTAATTTTCATATACAGAAACAAAAAAAAAGTGTATTATTCAGGAGAATCAAGGCAAAAGAATGACGTGGGCAAATAATCTTCCAAAAAAGATATGATAAATTCACAAATATCAGTCTATGTTTTAGAATGAAACAGCATTTTTTCCCCCTTAAAGAAACTTGACAAATAATGGAGAACAGGAGGAACTTGCTAATTTCCAAGAATCTGAAAGTATCTGGGGAGTCATCTCTACTTAGGTGTTTGTTTAATTGATGGCCTTCCCAGACTCATAATAATCAGGTAAAACTATTATTGTGGCTATGCTTATGTTTACATATTAATGTATAAAACATCATTGGCACATTTAACAAGTAAGACGCAAACTTTGAATAATAGGCATAATTATGCATTTACTAACTAATGATAGCTTTATCAGTTTAAATAAGTTTTGCTTCAATTGAAAAGATGTCCTTAAAATCTCTGGTCAACACAACTTTTTTTTTTTTTAATTTTATTCATTTATTTGACAGAGATCACAGTAGGCAGAGAGGCAGGCAGAGAGAGAGAGGGAGAAGCAGGTTCCCCGCTGAGCAGAGAGCCCGATGCGGGGCTCGATCCCAGGATGCTGGGATCATGACCTCAGCTAAAGGCAGAGGCTTTAACCCACTGAGCCACCCAGGTACCCCAACACAAGTTTTTTGTTTTTTTTTGTTGTTGTTGGTTTTTTTTTTAAGATTTTACTTATTTATTTGTCAGAGAGAGTGAGCACAGGCAGACAGAGTGGCAGGCAGAGGCAGAGAGAGAAGCGGGCTCCTTGCCGAACAAGAAACCCGATGCAGGACCTGATCCCAGGATGCTGGGATCATGACCTGAGCCAAATGCAGCCGCTTAACCAACTGAGCCACCCAGGCGTCCCAATACAATTAAGTTTTATTTCTTGCCCATGATCATGTCAATTGTAGACTGACCATAGATCTGCTCTATATTGTCTATATCCCAGGATGCAGATGATAAGACAGTCTCTCTCTGGACACCTTATAAAAGCAAAAAGAGAGATGGAGAGTCACACACTGCAGTTAAAGCTAATGCAAACCAAATGGGTCTTTAAGTTCAACATGGCAGACATAAACCATCCTCCCACAGAGTGGACCATGAAAGGAAGGAATAGACTATTTAATGGAGACAATATCATATTCAACACAGTACTTCAGCAATTATTTCACTTTATACCACTTGGATTACAAATAAGGAAATTGACCAAGAACAAGAAACTTGTCCAATAAGACAACTATTTAATGATTGTGTCTGTCCTAACATGTGCATATGATCATGCTCTTAATAAACATAAACATAAATGTTATTAGAAATTCTCTATCATTTTTGTGACACTGGGAGGAAGGAAAAACTGGAATAAAGCAGATTGCACAAAATATGTTTTATGATATCATTATTAAATAAATTTTGATAGCAATAAATTCACCTTGAGTTTATTTATTTATTGAGTTAATTGATTTTACTTACTTTAATGTCTAAAATAATTATTCCTTTGGGAAGAATAAATTCTTATGAGACTAAATAATATTCTGTGGGAAACCATATGTTCATGTGAAGAATAATCCCATAAACTCTTTGTAGAAATCTTTCACTTTTTAAACTATCTAAACTTTATACTTCCTCCAAGGGCAAGCATGTCTTTTGTGCTTCTCTGTTTTCCCAAACCATGATGAAGTGCCACAATTACTCATATTGTTGTTTAATCTTGTGTGTGTATCTCCCCTGTGTTCATAAGTAGATTTCATATACCTTAAAGTAAAGACCATGGCTCCTTCAGCTGTGAACATAAAATAGACAATGGGTATGCTATAAATATCCATTAGTTTTAAAATTGCATACCTTGGGGTCCCTGGGTGGCTCAGTGGGTTAAAGCCTCTGCCTTCGGCTCAGGTCATGATCTCAGGGTCCTGGGATCGAGCCCCACATCGGGCCCTCTGCTCAGCGGAGAGCCTGCTTCCCCTCCTCTCTGCCTGCCTCTATGCTTACTTGTGATCTTTGTCTGCCAAATAAATAAATAAAATCTTAAAAAAATAATAAAATAAAATAAAATTGCATACTTTGCACTAAAACAAAAATAATTTCATACTCTGGCTAACTGAAACTTAAAAGCCCCATTGGTGGATAAGAAAGAAGGAAAAATAAATACTGTCACTCTCAAAACTGCTCATTTTTTGTGATGACTCTTGATATAAATTATTTGAATTTTTTAGAAAAATTGAATTTAAAGAAAAGGGAAAGATTAAAATCATTTTTTTTTCACAGAGGTATAGTGGATTGATGAAGGTTTATTGAAACAGGTTCAGAAACATGTATTTGACTCAGTTCTGCCCAATTTAATTATATGAACCTGACAATGTCTTTAATGCTCTTGGTTTGGTTTCCTTGTTTATATAATGAAGAGACTACATTACTTCTACAATTACTTTTACCTCATATGTATATAACCTATGACTAAAAAGCTGAGTAGAATCTTATCTTTTTGGGAAAGAAAGGATACACTTTGCTTAAAGCATAAGGTCACACACTTACTGTTCTCCTAAGCCACATGGCAATAGACTTAATTTGTATTTTGAAAGTGAAAATAAAAATTCCAACATGTATTTCACTCTTACTATACAAGCAATGCCACTGTAATTGTGCTTTGCAATGAAAACTAAGTGCAAAATAAGAAATAATATATTATAATCCGATAGAATGATGAACAGTGTTTTTATGAGTGCTTATCTTAATTTCATTCTATTTTATAATATAACATTATTAGCTACCCATTAAAACATATAGTGAAATAGCCAATGATAATGAATAGTCTCTATATATTTAACAAATATATATTTTAATCAGAAAGTAGTTATAGACTAGAACTGTAAGAAATTAAAAATCAATTAAATTCTCTTTGATAGGTATTTTATTCTGCACATCTCATACAAGAACTTTTACATGTATTACCTGATTTAACACAATGTCTTTAGCATACTGCACCACCAGAAACTACTCTACTGTGCTCTCTCCTCCTATCTTCCAAGAAATATGTTTTTAATAAGCTCAACTACTTCTGCCAATATCAGTTCAATAACAAGCTTGTGGGCAAGGTAATAGTTCACAATGAACAACTCAAGTTGCATATTCTCTTGATCACCAATGATCTGATTTTCATTTTCTTCCAAATCCTGGTATCATCTGAGGTGCTGTTTCTCAAAAGAATAATAGTTATCTATGGAAGACCGTATGAGTTTTTTTATTACTCAAAAGAATAATAGTTATCTATGGAAGAAGAGTGTATGAGTTTACTTCTCAGCCCTGGGGTTTTCTGTTCAGATTTGCTGACAGTTCTCTAGAACTTATTCGCTACAGGTCCTCTGAGTTCATTGTTGTTTTATAAATTACAAGTACAAAGGGCTCTTTCTAAGTTCTAGATCTGCTGCATAGCTTCCCTGGTTCTAGGCCCTGTGCAAAGATGACAGCTTTCCCGGGTACACAGTAAATGTGCCAGAGCACCTCACTCAAACATAGTGTGTTGCCTTCAAAATCCAAAGAGGGCTACAGAGTACTGTTCTTCTGTATTAATATTGATTGTTGCAAAATGCAGCAATTTTTTTAAAAAGATTTTATTTATTTATTTGACAGAGAGGGAGAGAGAGAGAGAGATCACAAGTAGGGAGAGAGGCAGGCAGAGAGAGAGGGTGAAGCAGGCTCCCTGCTGAGCAGAGAGCCTGATGCAGGGCTTGATCCCAGAACCCTGAGACCATGACCTGAGTTGAAGGCAGAGGCTTAACCCACTGAGCCACTCAGGTGCCCTGGCATTTTTTTTCGCTGTAGAGGGGTATCTTGACATACTTTTGACCACAATACCAATAGAAATTACTAAGTGGATGGGTCCCTGAATTTCTTTTGTATTTCTTTCTTAACCTCTAAAATAATATATGCTACTAAAGCACCTGAGTTATTTTTGCTTCTCTCATCAGGTTCAGTATCAAAGAAATAGTGAAAGAGTATAATACTCTGGGGTATCAAGAAGATCAAAACCTCAGCAGCCTAGTCTGTGGCAGTTGCAGGATTGACATAAAGCTGAGGTGTGAAATTGAAGGAAAACTGTTGTCTGCCAGGTAAAAGTCAACTTTTTCTGGTCTTTTTTTTTCCAAATCACCATGGAGACAAAAACATTTGCTACATCAATAGCCACACATCTGACCACAGGTTTTTTTTGATTCGCTTCAGCATTTATACCACATTTGGAACAACAGCTTAAAATGGAGCTGCCGTCTGATTATGATAACCCATAATCATTCTTTAAGATTTGTCTGCTTTCTTTACAGGTGAGGTGGTTGGTGTTGGTGTAGAACTCACAAAACTTTGAAAATAACTTAAAATTTGGGGCACTTATTTGGTGATAAATAAATATCATCTCTTTTGTTCATTTTATATCTAGTGGCCTCTGTGCTTATTTAACAGAGAAGTGATGGCAAGTTCAATAAAACTTTCCTGGGCATTTAACAGAGATGTGTCACCATTAACCTGAGGTAATTTAAGGATTTTCTTTAAGAGTAAGCTCCTACACAATTGAGACATGCAAAAATAAATGCTATTATAATTCCAACATTCATAAATATATTTTAATTCCTTACTAATCCTAACTATATTAGGATTTCATGTACTGCATAGTTTCCTTCTATAAATAAAAATCAATTACCCTCATCTCCATCTGAATCCTTCCTTTTATTTCCTTTTTTAAAGTCTTAAATAATACCTTGTTCCCTCTTCCATTTAATGAAGGTATGCATTTTACAATACCTCTGAAATACAACCAACCAATCTTCACTGGAAACATATGAATTTGTGACACAAATATTAATCAATGTCATTGATTATACTAATCACAGTTAGCACAATATAATCTTTCTAGAACCAAGGATTATATGCTTAGGTAAATATACTCTATATTTAACAAATTCAACAGAATCCTCATTTATCTCGAGAAACTACACATTCTTTTACTTAGTCATAGAAAGAGTAAGTCAAAGGGTCAGATCCTCATGTATTCTCAGAGCTGGGGAAATGATTACTGTCCAACTCTTCACCCATTTCCTCAAATGCATGCCAACCATTGGCAATATTTTTGACATTTATTTTGTTGATGTTTCTTTTTTTTTTTAATTTTATTTATTTATTTGACAGAGAGAGAGAGATCACAAGTAGTCAGAGAGGCAGGCAGAGAGAGAGGGGAAAGCAGGCTCCCGGCTGAGCAGAGAGCCTGATGCGGCACTCGATCCCAGGACCCTGAGACCATGACCTGAGCTGAAGGCAGAGGTTTAACCCCCTGAGCCACCCAGGCGCCCCTCATTGATGTTTCTTTGTGTAACTCTAAATGCAACAATATCTACACTATTCTTTGGCACAAAAAATGTGATTGTATTAAAACACCAAAGACTACCAGATCATTTCCCCAACTTTGCCAATAAAAATACTATTTCCTCACTTACCATATATTTTCAATTGCTGAATAGGCCAATGCACACATACACACACACACAAAAGCCCCACTGAATTCCATAGACCTAACCACATCCAGCAACTAAAAAATAAGTTTTCAGCAATGAAAACTTTTTAGTATCATGTTGGATCACAGCTTATTTCTTTTGTGTAAGAAAAATTTCTTTTATGTAAGCATAGTACATTGATGATCCCTAGTTTCTGTCATCCTGACTAACTGAAGTGCATGCCGTGCATGTTAATTTTAATTTGTGGCACTTCGACTGTGGTTCAACTGCTATGAGATCACACCTATCATAGTTTAGATTGGCCATAATATTCCATAGTGACAAGTAGTCACTGACCATTTAAATACATCAACTTCTGTTGCCAGCAATATACCAATGAGTTCCTCCTGAGTTCTGCATGACTTCCTGCAGAATTACTGGCAAGCAAGATGCTCTAGTAGTTTAGTAATGTACACACTCCACTTGCACATTGCTTCGTCTTCATCTGTGCCAATTTCTGAGTGTGGTCCGTGCTCCAAAAGAACAAACACTCCTTTTAGTGTCCCAAACTAAGTTAAAAAGTTTCCTCATCCAGGGCAAAGCTTCAGGAAACCCAACAGTTCCATAGGCCCAAAGTGCCTTTTTGCATTCAGAGGCCCTCAGATTGTAACTTGCTCAGTTTTCATCACCACAAATGCTGTTTCCACTGAGAATCTATGATACAGGTGCAATTCAAGAAAATTGTAAACACATCCAAAAGTAGTTTGGCTCCTGGATTTTTAAGGTTCAGCATATTCAACTCCTAAGTGTTGTTCTTCGTGAATGTGGTACAAGTCTTCCTATATTCATCTTTCTATATGTGAATCATTAGTGATATGAGATTATTGGATCATGATAGCTTGTGCTTTCTTTGACCTCATTCAGATTACACAAACTTCTGTTTATGTTATGTTCTATCGGCTTTCAAGTTTGGTGTAGTCAAAATAGTAAAATAGACTCTGAGATCCTTGTCTACTTTTATCCCAGAGGGTCATTTTGTTACACAGCATTAGATGATTTAGTTGTTCCTTTACAACTGCCAATCACATCCATATTATCTGATTCAAATGCAGGATTTCTTTCAAGATTAAAAAATACTCAATATTAAAAAACATTTTTCAAAATCTTACAAAATAACACAAAATATTTATAAGATAAATGTTCAAATATGATACAGAATTATGACTCAAATTATAATAATGCCAGTAATATATTTTCTAATAAAATATTTGCCAGTAATTGGCATTATTATATATGTGCTTTTATCCAGGTAGACTCTAAATAACCTAGGTAGGGTTCTTATGTAAATCTTAAATTTTATTTCTTTCAGTATATGCCATGATTCAAAATCACAATAATGAGAAATAGCTAAGAGTTTTATTTTCTTGCTGTAAGATACTTTTTATAGAAGTGAGTGAGTATTGTATTTTTTCTGGCATCTTTACTCATTTGATTTAATTATCTTTTTTATTCTGGACATTAACAAAGAGACAGATGGGGACATTGGTAGGTATTTTTTGCATTAATGAACTTAAATACTGCATGACGTAGAACATTTTATGTCCCAATTTTATGGTTAATCAAGAAAGTTTTTACTATAAATTTTAAGTAAGTTTTGAGATCTATATGTGTGTGTGTGTGTGTGTGTGTGTGTGTACAATGATATAATTTAAGTAGATAAATCATTTGTTTCATGGAATTTTTATAGAATTTGTTTTTTGTTTTTTGTTTTTAAGATTTTATTTATTTATTTATTTGACAGAGAGAGATCACAAGCAGGCAGAGAGGCAGGCAGAGAGAGAGGAGGAAGCAGGCTCCCCGCAGAGCAGAGAGCCTGGCGTGGGGCTCGATCCCAGGACCGGGAGATCATGACCCGAGCTGAAGGCAGTGGCTTAATCCACTGAGCCACCCAGGCACCCCTAGAATTTTTTTGTTTTATAAACTATACTAGATCTAAGTTATTATGCCACAGATCTATAGCATATTTTTGATTGAATGTTCTTCATTGTGTGTGTGTGTGTGTGTGTGTGTGTGTGTGTGTGTGTAGTGTCTCAATAAAAATGAACACAGGAAGCATTTTTAACTCGATAAAAGTTATTACCTATCACCATTCCAAAGTATAATTTTGATGACAATTTTTAAAATTATCTTCATTACTTTGGGAAAGGGTTTTAATGTTTTGTTTTGTTTTTAACTTTAGATAAATAATACTAAAAATAGTAGATACTTATGTAATGCTTTAGTGGCCCCTAATTAACTGAACAATAGTTTCTGAATCTTAATAATTTATTCAGGTCTACCTTTATTTAACTGTAATCATAAGATCAAATAAACACAAATATCATTTTTAATTAAATATCTAGTTTTTTTAATATACCTTAGGAGGAATTAAAACAGGATTTCATTTTGTTGTAGCTAGAAACTATATTAATAAAATAAAACTTTCCAGATTAATTTAGTAACTAAATATATAAATAATACACTGCAAATCAATGTATGCTTTTTATTTTTTTTATTTTTTTAAGATTTTATTTATTTGACAGAGATCACAAGTAGGCAGAGAGGCGGGCAGAGAGAGAGGAGGAAGCAGGCTCCCCACTGAGAAGAGAGCTCGATGTGGGTCTCGATCACAGGACCCTGAGATCATGACCTGAGCTGAAGGCAGAGGCTTAACTCACTGAGCCACCCAGGCACCCTTAATGTATGCTTTTTAAATGTTCAACAGAACACTAATCCAACCTTTAGAAGTAGAGGAGTACACAACACAGTTAATTATACTAGTTTGGTACATCTGTAAATATGCAGTTTCTCTTCATTTGGCTAATAAGTATAACCCTGATTTAACATACTCATGATAGAGAAATAAAATCCTGATAGAATACTATTCTGATTTTTTCCATTAATGAGTGGAAATGTTAGTATTTCTCTTACAATAATTTAGAAATAACTCATGTTAACATTTTTGTAATATGCCTGCATTTTCTCACACATCTTGCAGATCTTTTCCTTTAATCATGTTGGAAATTAACTGCAATAATAAAGAAAATGGATTTTAAGTATTATTAGGGGGAATGGATTCCTTATAGTAAAAAATATGTGAACTTAAGTCCATTTTATAGTAATGCTTCATAATATTAGGGCAAAACATTCACATTATCTTAGAGTAAAATAAATTTTTAAAATTACAAAGAAGTCATCTATAATAAAAAATAAGGTCTTAATACATCTAAGTCAATTAAAGTAATATCAGTAACAACTAAATTTAATGTAAATTTACAGAATGTTATACTATGGCTTTTTCATCACAGAATAGATTTTTTTTCTTTTTTATTTACTTGACAGACAGAGACCACAAGTAGGCAGAGAGGCAGGCAGAGAGAGAGGAGGAAGCAGGCTCCCCGTGGAGCAGAGAGCCTGACGTGGGGCTCGATCTCAGGACCCTGAGACCATGACCCGAGCCGAAGGCAGCGGCTTAATCCACTGAGCCACCCAGGCGCCCCCACAGAATAGATTTTAAAATAACATATATATTAGTTAATATAAAGTACAAAGTTGAAGTGAAAAACAAGATACCCAACACATGAACGGACTAAAAGATAAACAGTTCTTGGATTGTAGAAATTAAAATTGATTCTGATGTCCAATTTACCCAAAACTTTATTAACTTAAAACTTGAGCAAATATTCAATATATTAATTTGTTCTCCTTTCCTTTTATTAATGAAATGGCTTCCAGCTATAAAATGAATCTCTGGAACTGATTAAAGCACTGATTTTAAAAGGATGTGGTATAGTTTTTGTTTTGTTCCAGGTTTAAAATGGAGAGCAATGAACAAAACCTTGAGCTCAAATAATCTCCTGACTTATCTTCTTAGTATTCAACTGGGATAAGACAAAATAATCTCTCCTTTAAGTTATTATAGTGATATGAGCAAGTTTAATTTTACATAAGTGGACAATAGTTAAATGCATTAATGGAAAATTACTTAAATTAGAATACAACTTATATGTCAGGGAATATAAAAGATAATAAAGAAAGTAAACTGTTTTTTAAAAGATGTCAATAACTAAGGGTACCTGAATGGCTTAGTTGAGCAGTGAAACCTGCTTGAAATTCTGTCTCTCACTCCCCTCTGTCCCTCCTTCTACTTAAGTGTGTGTTCTCTCAAAACAAACAAAACAAAACAAACAAATAAACAAAAAATAACCCTCAATAACTAGATCAAATATATTTGACAATGTATTTTTGATTTATTAATTTTAGCATTCAAAATTCAAAGATGAAAATATCTTGCAGGTCTAAATCCATTAATTATTTATGTAGCACATGAGACTATGTTGTTATATATATATATATATAATATATGACAAATACTTTGAGAAAAAAATTCCCACTCAAAACATTTTAGATTCTTTATTTTAATGTTCAAATTTCTCTAATCAGAGTGGAATTTTTAAGAAAGTGAACATCAAAAAATAAAAACCTATCAATTAATACTTATGTTTTGTAGTCCAAAGAGAGATTAGGAGAACAATTAATATATAAAATATTGGTAATCCAAACTGGGTTTATGATTCCTTACAAAATATTTTTTCTCTGATTTTTCTAAAACATATTTGTTTCTAAATATTAAAGTTCTATACTCATAGGAAATTAGTAGAAACTCTACTTTCAACTCCATAAAGGAAATAATTTATGAGAAGATGATTAATATATAATTTCTTAAACAGCCTTGAGAAGCGGGCACACTTTTTTTAAAGATTGCATTTATTTATTTATTTGATAAAGACAGAGATCACAAGTAGGCAGAGAGGCAGGCAGATGGAGAGGGGGAAGCAGACTCCCTGCTGAGCAGAGAGCCCAATGTGGGGCTCAATCCCAGGACCCTGAGATCATGACCTGAACTGAAAGCTGAGGCTTAACCCATTGAGTCACCCAGGTGCCCCAGTGGATATATAACTTATTAAAATATCCATTACTATTAATAATATTTCACAAAAGTTACTGGAAAACATTTCCTTGTTCAGTGTTTTGGAACAGACTTATAGTAGAGAAGAGACCTCTCTGCATGGATCATAATAGTTTAATATTGCAATTTTTATTAAATATTCATCTCAATTTTTTTCTAAATTTCTCTTTTTCTCAGTCTAGTTTACATCTTGTTAAATTCCCCTGCTATCTTTCAAATCATGTCACAGAGTTGTGGTTTTTTTGTGTTTTGGAATCGATGGAGCAGTTGTTTTCTAAAAGTATCCTGTGAACTCTGTAATAAATAAATCATATTCAAAAATATATTCCCCCAATGATTCAAGTTCTTGCTGATACTGCCTTATTTTGCATATTTTGGTAGTTCCTCTGCTGTTTGTTTTCTTAGTTATTTTTTATTTTTCTTATTTTTTCTGAATGGGTAACTACCTGCCCAGTTTAGATATTTACCCACAGAATTAATGACCTCAGAACCATCACAAAACGGTGGAAATTTGGCTGGTTTGAGTTCTGTTTCCTAAAACATTAACTTGGAGTAACTCCAAAAAAAATGTGTTTCTTCTGTTTTCACTGACTGTGACTCTATTTTTCAAGAATCAGATTGCACATGCAAATACAACTAGAATCCACTCACTTTAAAATTACTCTTGAGACTTTATCCACAATGCATTATGTCCCAGAGTTAAGCCAGTGTCCTTTGGTATCATCACAAGCCCAACATTTTTGTATAATTTCTTTGTTTTTCCTTAGTGTTTGTTTGTTTGTTTTTTGCTGTCTCAACATCCCAATGTATTTTACTGTGGCTTTTTAAATTATCTCCTCATAACCAATAAAATTTCCCATTCTCAATCTCTCTAAATGCTCTTTGTCCTGCTATGTATCATAATTAACATGGTCTTATTTGAGGGAACCGGTTACTCTGAAGATACTATTAGTGACTATTTGCTTTATCTCAGTCCCTGTGAATTAAAAAAAAAACCTTGATGTATACTTAGAGATTGGCACAAATAGAGATATACAGATTGTATAGAAATAGATGTATTTTTTTCTTGTATCTTATACCAATTTATCATTGAGAAATGCCAGGAATGGCCAGCAATCCCTATACGGATGGGTGAAAAGATTACTCTAAACTTTGCCATGAAAGAGAAGAGAAGGCAAGGGTGCCAACACTCGGAGAGGAAAACCTTCGCTTTCTTCATTCCCACTTTCATTGGCCATTCAGGATAATCACAAATCCTCACTGTTTCTCAAGCGAGTAATGTGCGACAGGGATCTTACTGAAAGGAGGAGGACCTGTTTATGGGAAAGAAAAGATATACTAATCTGTCTGTTCTTTGAGGGCTGAACATAGCCTAAGGGCCAATGCATACATCTCTTAGATACAGGCCAGTTGTTTGAGCTAAGGAAGCTGTTTGAGCTAAGAAAGTTCAGGAGGACAACTCCCCATAGCATTCCAATGGCAGAGTGGCCCCGAAATCCTAGACGTTCCACAATGGTCTATGCCCTTCTCCAAAACCTTCCTTCATCCCCGGTGGCCTATGTGTTACATTTTAGCAAGCCAGATATTATGACTGATTTCATACTCTACGTTAACCCCAAGAGAAAAAATATAAAAACTATTTTGCGATTATCTTTCCTCTTTAAACAAAAGAGCTGTCCTTCTTGCTAGCTAATGTTTATCTCTGTACTCCATTTCCATATATCTCAAATGCATTCAACATCACTCTTGCAATTCTATCTTTTCACTTATTTTTAAAGTTAAAAAAATCTCAGTTAAAATCGTATCGACCTCTCCAAACATATTTCTTTTTTTCTTAATTTCTACATTTATCAAAATATTTTATTTTACCACAATCTTCTTTCTTCTCTCAACACCTTCTGTATCTCTCCTCTGGAACTACTGTAATTTTGTAGAGATATTTTAGCTTTCATGTTACTTCTTAACAGATTTTGTACTTGTTAAATACCCTGTCCTTTTGGTAATATTCTATTCCTTTATATCCATGCTGGTTTTCTCTATTTTAACTTTCCTGAATCTTGCTAGCTAATGTTGTACTATCTAGATATTGAAATTTGGAAAGGCTCAAGCTTATTATAGACTATCTGGTCTTCTAAAATTATAACCCTTACCTAGGGAATCTTACACACACAGACCCACACCCACCCTTACATTTTCCAATTCTGCAAACAAATCACAATATATACCTTAATCAACTCTGTTCATCAAGCCCTCACATCCAACTTATCTGTTTAATATATATATATGTATGTATATATATACATATATATATGTATATATATATATGATGTCTTAGACTTAATTTAAGCAAGCTCAACATGCTGAACTGAGAATTAATGATCTTCTTCACATAAACCAGTATGCTCCCTGTCCCATTGAATAGCATGCATTTCCAAAGGGTTTCACATGCTAGAAGTGAAACATCATCCTTGCCTTGATGCCTTCACTTGTCTCCTCCATTCAGATTACCAAGTCATGTTAGTTTTACCTGCCAAATATCTCTAACCTTTGAACTCTCCACCTTCCCACTTTAGTCTTAGTTATTATTATGTCTATTGCCTGAAGATTGCCGTAAGAAATAACTAGCCAAATGATATCTAAAATAGTTCTTGCCCAATGTGTTTTCATATTTGTGGCCAAGTTTCTTTTCCCAAAGTCTGAAACTATACAAGTTGACCCTCTGCGTAAATCTTTCTAATGTATTCCCATTATATTTTGAATAAATATGGACCTTTCAATTTGGCCAGAAACTCTATATTGTCTGGTGTTTTTCTTGCTTCTCTCACATTCCTGCCATGAATTTGTTCTTAATTTCTGACTCACATCCATCCTGGGCCTTTAACAGTCCCTTTTCTCCACTTTGCCTAATTAATGTCTAGTTATTATTCACATTTCAATTCAAATTTTACTTTAAAATTTTTTTATGATTTTATTTATTTATTTGACAGAGATCACAAGTAGGCAGAGAGGCAGGCAGGGGATGGGGCAGGGGAAGCAGGTTCCCTACTAAGCAGAAAGCCTTATGAGAGGCTTGATCCCAAGACTCTGGGATCATGAACTGAGCCGAAGGCAGAGGCCTTAACCCACTGAGCCACCCAGATGCCCCAAATTTTACTTTTTTAAAAGAACTATTTTCTGACTTTCCTGACTGCATTAAATATCTCAGTTATGGGTTCATTATTTGGAACATCATTATTTGTATCATTATTTGTTGCAATGTAAATTCTAATTTTCTTTAACCAATTATACAATTTGTAACTATTTTCATGACGGTACCATAAGCAAAATAAAGGCAATGGATCCTATCTGCTTTTGCTTTCCCTTTAATTTCCCTATCCCCAGATCAGTGCCTCACACATCACTGGTACTTGATAAACACTTATTCAATTAATGACTAACTCATGAATAAGTGAATCATTGAACACATATTCCTTTTTAAGATTATCACAATTTTATACAATATACCACAAATTTCCTGACATCCATTCATATTCTTAAAAATAGTACACGTCACTCAATCTTTCACTTTCTTGATCCACGTGGCACACATAGAGATGGATCTCCACAATGTACATAAATAAAAGTTGCTGAAGAAGTGCATAATTTGCTGTTAGACATACTAATATCAGAATGCACTGAACTTTTAGCCTGTTCCTTTGTGTCCTGGTATTAGAAGCAATCAGTCTTAGAAGCTTTTCTGAAAGATAACTTTATAGTTCTCTTTATGTTCTGATTTAAATTCCCTTTAAATATCTATTGAAATGAACATAATCCTTGTGTTATTTATTCAGCACATGGTGAGTCCAGGGTTATTATGGTTTTGCAGCTTTTCCAAGCTTTGGGCAAAGATTGAGTTTTTAAAAATCACCACTAATTTCAGGGAGGTACATTCATATGGGAGAGGAAGAAAACTGACAAGTAAGTGAAATGATGAAAAGTGCCATTAAAAACAATAAAGCATTAATCAGTATAAGAATAAAGAGTCATTGGAAAGGATATGGTTTAAAAGATTATCCAAAATGTGTTTTCTAATAAGACATTGGAATAGAGCACTCAATGATGGGGTGGAATAAACCAGAAGGGTTCCTAAAGAAAACTGGTGATAGAAATAAAGTAGATCTGGAATAAAGTGAATAGTAGAGTGAATAATAACAGGGTCAGAGCAGTAGCCCAAACAAGATTATTTAGAAATATGTAAGCTAGAGTGGGGAAAGATGGCTGCAGAGTAGGGGACCTTGTTTCATCTTGTCCCTTTAATGTATCTGGATATCTATCAAAGCATTATGAATGCACATGAATTCAACCTGAAATGTAAGAAGATTTATCTGGATCTCTACAAGTAGAAAAATGGCTACCTTTTGTTTTTACAGGGTAGGAGGTGCAGAACTATGAGTCTTTGGGGGAAATATCAAAATGTAAATGGAGAGGAGAGGGAGCCTCCATAAGCTGGATGCCAAAAAATGGTATAACACCACAAACTTGGGTGTTTCAAGTAAGTCTGCTCCAGTAAGAGATATCTCTTTCTGAAAAGGGCACAGGGAATGAATAAGGCAGAATTCTGGGTGGATCATTGTGGTCTCAAGATTCTAGGAAACTCAGAATGTATGGGGGAGCCTGAACTGATAGACTACCCAAACAATGGAGCAGGAAGACCGGTTACAGTCAATGAGCCCAGAAGGGACTCTGAGCTCCAGTCAGCGTAAACCATGGGCCCAGTCTGTAGGGAGACCACTCTCTGCCTGAGCACCCTGCAAAGGACTAGAAGCTATGGGCTTTTTAATATCTCAGGGAAGATATCAAACAGCTTGTGCCCATGTCACAGTAAAAACTCTCAGGGTGGTGAGGCCCCAAAACAACACTGAGGTGGGACCCAGCTGTGACCTGGTAGCTGCTGAAGAGGGTGTATGTGTGAACACACAGCTGCTCTCAAGTGCAAAGGCATAAAGCACAGAGACACTTGCGGGACCCTGGAACGCCCTCAGGAGAGTTGCAACAGGCATGAATAACATGAGTCTGTAGAGTTTGGTACACACAGAAGTGGAGACAGTTTGACCTGGATGGTTTATTGAAGAAAGGGGACCACAATCTTCTGACAATGGCCCATAGATTACCGCATAGCCATATTTTCTCTGAGCCTCTAAAAAGAAGCAAGAAGCTGCTGGCGGGCGGGGGAGGGGGGAGCAACACAGACAACCACCTCACATAAAGCTCATCACCCTGACAAGTGGTGGGGCAACTCCACCCAGACAAAGGTGCCTGAGAAGCTGAGCAGAAGGCCACTCTCCCAGAAAACGGACAGGAAGAACAAGTGAATGATAAGCTTATTTCCCACAGGACTGTAAAACTCCAGCACCAGGGGACAATAATATAGAGAGTTTCAGGTGTTCCCTCACAACTCATTTATACTTCAGGCTAAAATTTTACATTTATTTTTTTCTTTTCTTTTCTTTTTTTTTCCTTTTCTTTTCTTTCGTTCTTTCTTTCTTTCTTTCTCTCTTTCTTTCTTTCTTCTTTCCCCTATTCCCATTTCAAATAGATTCTTATTTCCCAATTTATTTTTTTAAAGATTTTATTCATTTATTTGACAGACAGATCACAAGTAGGCAGAGAGGCAGAGAGAGAGGAGGAAGCAGGCTCCCTGCTGAGCAAAGAGCCCAACGCAGGGCTCAATCCCGGGACCTTGAGATCATGACCTGAGCTGAAGGCAGACACTGAGCCACCCAGGTGCCCCCCAACTTATGTTTTTAAGTTGCTTTTTAACTTTTATTTCTCACACCTACATTTTATAGATTTATGCCCCATACTAGTCCATTTTTCACTCTATTCAATTTCTTTGCAATTTGGGGATATAGTGTCTTCTGACACACAGACCAAAAAAATCAATCAGTAACAGTCAGATCACAATGCTTTGTCCACCTTGAAAGACTATAATCTCTCCCTTACCACTTTTATTTTGTTTATTGTTTCAGATCATCTTGGCTTTGTTTGTGTATCTGTAGTAGCTTCTGACCACCTCAGATTTTTTCTAGGGCGCATTTGCTTGGGTTATGTTTGATATTTTGGACTCTGTTCATTTGTTAAACCATCCCTCTACAGAATGACTAGGAGGAGGAACTCTCAACAAAGAGAAGAACCAGAGACAATGCCTTCTGCCACAAATTAATGGATATGGATGTAAGGAAGATGTCAGGGATAGAATTCAGGATAGCAATTATAAAGACAATACATAGGCTTGAAAAAACATTGGGGAGAATATACAATCTCTAAGGGCATAAGTGAGATCTAATCAGCCTGAATTTTAAAATGTTGTGAATAAGATGCAGTCTTAACTGAAACTCCAAAAACCAGGGTATATAGGGCATAAGACAGAATCATTGATCTGGAAGATAAGCTGATGGAAAGGAAGGAAGTTGAGGAAAACAGATAGACAGCTAGCAGTCCATGAAAATAGACTTAGAGAAATTAATGATGCCATGAAACATTCCAAATTCAGAAATATTGGGATCCCTGGGGGGTTGGGGAGGTGGGGAAGAGGTTGGAGAAAGAGAGAGAGGACTAGAAGGTATATTTGAGTAAATTATAGCTGAGAACTTCCCCAATATGTGGAAGGAAACAAGTATTTGTGTCCAGGATTCCTACCAAAATAAATAAAATAGATCAACATCCCAACATATAATAGTGAAACCTGCAAATCTTATAGCCAAAGAATCTATCCTGAGAATAGCTAGGGAGAGGAATTCCCTTACATATGAAGGGGGGAACATCAGAATAACATCAGACCTATCCACAGAAACCTGGCAAGCCAGGTTATAGTCAGGGTACTAAATGAGAATAACATGCAGCCAAGAATACTTTATCCAGCAAGGCTGTCATTCAGAATGAATTTAAAGATAAAGAGCTTCCAGGACAGGCAGAAAATGAAAGAATTTGTGACCATCAAGCCAACCCTACAAGAAATATTAAGGGGGATGCTGTAAGCAAAGAGAGACTCCAAGAGTAATAAAGATCAGAAATTAAAACAGACAATCTACAGAAACAGGGATTTTATAGGCAATACAATGGCATTAATTCATCTATCAATAGTTACTCTGAATGTAAATGAGATGAATGATCCCATCAAAAGACACAGGATTTCAAATTGAACACAAAAGCAGGACCCAACTACATGCTGTCTAGAAGATACTCATTTTGAATCTATAGTCACCTCCCGATTGAAAGAAAGGGGATGGAGAACTATTTACCATGCCAATGGACCTCAAAAGAAAGCTAGGATAGCAATCCTCTTGTCAGACAAATTAGATGTCAAACCAAAGACTGCAGTAAGAGATGTAGAGGGACACTATATTATACTTAAAAGGTCTATCCAACAAGAAAATCTACCAATCATAAATATCTATGCCCCAACATGGAAGCAGCCAATTACATAAACCAGCTAATAACCAAAATAAATGTATTAATAATAATACATTATAGTAGACTTCAACACTCCACTCACAGCAATGGACAGATCATATAAGCAGAAGATCAACAAAGAAACAAGAGCTTTGAATGATATTGGACCAGATGGACTTTATAGATACATACAGAACATTACATCCTGAAACAACAGAAAACTCATTCTTCTTTCATGCATGTGGAAATTTCTCTGGCATACACCACATACTTTGTCACAAATCAGGTCTCAGCCAACACCATAAGACAGATTATTCCCTGTATATTTTCAGACCATAGTTCTTTGAAACTGGAACTCAGTCACAAGAAGAAATTTGGAAGGAACTCAAACAGTTGGAGGTTAAAAGAGCATTCTGCTAAAGAATAAATGAGTCAACCAGGAAATTAAAGAACTTAAACAATTCATGAAGCCAATGAAGATGAAAACACATCAGTTCAAAACCTATGGGATACTGCAAATGTGGTCCTTAGGGGGAAGTACATAGCCATCCAAGCCTCTCTCAAAAAATTAGAGAAAAAGCCAAAGCAAAGGCTAACATTACACCTAAAGGGCTTGGAGAAAGAACAGCAAATAAAACCTAAATAAAGTAAGAACAGAAAAATAATAAGGATTAGAGAAGAAATCAATGAAATAAGAACTAGAAGAACAGTAGAACAGATCAACAAAACTAGAAACTAGTTCTTTGTAAGAATTAGTAAGACTGATAAGCCTCTGGCCAGGCTTATCAAAAAAAAAAAAAAAAGAGAGAGAGAGAGAGAGAGAGAGAAAGGACATAAATTAATAAAATCATGAGTGAAAGGGGAGAAATCATGACTAATACCAATGAAATAGAGACAATTATTGGAACTCATTATCAGCAGCTATTTGCCAATAAACTAGGCAACCTGGAAGAAATGGAAGCATTCTTGGAAATTTATAAACTGCCTAGACTGAAACAGGAAGAAACAGACAATCTGAACAGACCAATAACTGACAAGGGATTTGAAACAGTAATAGAAACCTTCCAAGAAACAGAGTCCAGGGCCAGATGCTTACCCAGAGGAATTCTGTCAGACATTTAAAGAAGAAATAATACCTATACTACTGAAACTCTTTCAAATTATAGAAATGGAAGAAAAACTTCCAAACTCATTCTATGAGGCCATCATTACCTAATCCCAAAACCAGACAAAGACCCCATCAAAAAGGAGAATTACAGACAAATATTCCTGATGCATACAGATGCGAAAGTACTCAGCAAGATCCTAGTCAATAGGATCCAGAAGTACATTAAAAGAATTATTCACCATGACCAGGTGGGATTTATTCCTGGGATACAAGGGTGGTTCAACATTCATAAACTGATGAATGTGACAGATCATAGTAACAAAAGAAGAGACAAGAACCATATGATCATCTCAATTGCTGCATAAAAAGCATTTGACAAAATACAGCATTATTTCCTGATTGAACCTCTTCTAAGTGTAGGGATAGAAGGGACACACCTCAGTATCATAAAAGCCATCTATGAAATGCCTACAGCAAATATCATTCTCAATGGGGAAAAACTGAGAACTTTTCCCTTAAGGTCAGGAACATGACAGGGATGTCCATTCTCAGCACTGTTATTCAACATTACCAGAAGTCTTAGCCTCAGCAATCAGACAACAAAAAGAAATAAAGGACATTCACATTGGCAAAGAAGAAGTCAAATTCTCTCTTCACAGATGACATGATACTTTATGTGGAAAACCCAAAAGACCCCACCCCCAAATTACTATAAAACATACAGCAATTCAGCAATGTGGCAGGATACAAATTCAATGCACAGAAATAAGTTGCATTTCTGTACACTAACAATGTAACTGAAGTAAGAGAAATTAAGGAATTGATCCCATTTATAATTGCACCAAAAACCATAAGATACCTAGGAATAAACCTAACTAAAGAGGTAAAGGGTCTATAGAAACTACAGAACACCCATGAAAGAAATTGAGAAAGATACAGAGATGAAAAAACATCCCATGTTCATGGATTGAAAGAATAAACAGTGTTAAAATGTCAATGCTGCCCAGAGCAATCTAGACATTCAGTTTAATCTCTATCAAAATACCACTGAAATTTTTCACAGAGCTGGAAGAAACAATCTTAAAATTTGTATGGAACCAGAAAAGACCCTGAATAACCAGGGGAATTGTTGAAAAGGAAAACCAACACTTGGGCATCACAATGCCTGACTTCAAGCTATATTAAAATTTGTGCTCATCAAGACTGCATGGTATTGGCACAAAAACAGATACATAGATCAGTGGAACAGAATAGAAACTCCAGAAATAGACCCTCAACTCTATGGTCAACTAATCTGTGACAAAGCTAGAAAGTAGACTAATGGGAAAAAAAAAAATAGTCTCTTCAGCAAATACTGCTGGGAAAATTGGACAGCCATATGTAGAAGAATGAAACTAGACTTGCCTTCCACTATAAAAGAGATAAATTCAAAATGGAGTAAAGACCTAAATGTGGGACAGGAATCCATCAAAATCCTAGTGGAGAACACAGACAGTAACATCTCTGACCTTGGCCACTGCAACTTTTTCTAAGACACATCTCTAAAGGCAAGGGAAACAAAAATGAAAATTAACTATTGGGACTTCATCAAGATAAAACACTTTTGCAAAGCAAAGGAAACAGTCAACAAAACTAAGAAACAACCCACGGAATGGGAGAAAATATTTGCAAATGACATTACAGATAAAGGGCTGGTGTCCAAGATCTATAAGGAACTTCTCAAACTAAACACTCAAAAAACAAAATAATCCAGTCAAGAAATGGGCAGATGACATGAACAGACACTTCTCCAAAGAAAATATACAAATGGCTAACAGACACATAAACAAGTGTTCAGCATCACTTGGTATCAGGGAAATACAAATCAAAAGCACAATGAGATACCACCTTACACCAGTTAGAATGACAAAATTAATAAGACAGGAAACAGTTGTTGGTGAGGATGTGGAGAAAGGAGAATCCTCTTACACTGTTGGTGGGAATGAAAGCTGGTACAGCCACTTTGGCAAATAGTATGAAGGTTCCTCGAGAAGTTAAAAATAGAACCACCCTATGACCCAGCAGTTGCACTACTGGGTATTTACCCCAAAGGTACAGATGTACTGATGTCCTTCATCAGATGAATGGATAAGGAAAATGCGGTTCATATATACAATGGAATATTATTCAGCCATCAGAAAGGATGAATACTTACCATTTGCATAGACATGGGTAGAACTGGAGGGTATTATGCTAAGTGAAGTAAGTCAATCAGAGAAAAATTATTATATGGTTTCACTCATATATGGTATATAAAGAATAGCACAGAAGACCATAAGGGAAAGGAGGGAAAACTGAATGGGAAGAAATCAGAGAGGGAAGCAAACCATGGGAGACTCAATTCCAGGAAACAAACTGAGGGTTACACATGGGAAGGGGATAGGTGTAGGGGGTAACCAGATGATGAGTACTAGGGAGGGCATGGGTTGTGATGAGCAGTGGGTATTACATGCAACTAATTAATTGTTGAACACTACATCAAAATCTAATGATATACTATATGTTGACTAATTAAACATAAAAATAATAGGCCATGAGAGGAATTTTCCTTTTTTTTTTTTTTCTGAGTAAAATGGAAAGACATTGGAAAACTTTGAAAAATTAGATATATATGACTGTATTTTAAAAGAATATTTTGACTCAGGTGCCTCAGTAAGTTAGTCATTAAGGATCTCCCTTCTACTCAGATCATGATCCCAGGGCCCTGGGATGAAGCCCCACATTGGGCTCCCTGCTCAACAGAAAGCCTGCTTCTCCCCCTCCTGCTCCCCCTACTTGTGTTTCCTTTCTTGCTGTCTCTCTTTCTGTCAAATAAATAAATACATAACATATATAAGAAAATTTTAAAAATTAAAAATAAAATAAAAAGATATTTTGACTCTTGCACAGAATGGGTATTAGGGTTTAAGTGGGGAATAGAGAAAATCAGTTTGGGAACTATTTAAAGAGAGAGCTATTGGCTTGGAATATGATGGCAGTTTTGAATTAATGAAAAGGAGTTGAATACAGTGAACTTTGAAGATTTGTTGATGCATTGGATATGGGCTTGAAAAAGAATACAAAAACAAATTCAAAATTAAAACAATACATATGTGCTTTTATATCATTTTTCTTCTATTTTTCTTAAATCATAATAGTTGGATTTTTTTCTTTCTTCAAGTGATCAAAACTTTCATCTATTAATTTTATCAAATTCAGTTTTCTTATTTTTATCTTTATCTCATTATGTTTTAAAGATTTTATTTATTTATTTGAGATAGAGAGTGCATGGGCAGGAGGGAGGGGCAGAGATAGAGGGAGAAGCAGGTTCTCCGCTGAACAGGGAACCAGAGGCAGGGCTCAATCCCAGGACCTCAGGATCATGACCTGAACCCAAGGCAAATGCTTAACAAACTGAGCTACCCGGAGCCCCTCTCATTATTTTTGTCTCTTTTTTCCCAATATATTATTTTGATTCTGATACTATTTTATTATTTTCCAAATTTCTGGCTAAGTTAAACAAAATATTTTATCTGTCTTGACTAACCATATGCCACATCATTAATAACGAGTAGAATAGCTCAGTTTTGATACAGCATCATTAAGCATAAGCTGTAATCAAATATATTTATTGGCTAGTTTTACCATTTCAAATAGGAGACAATTCTTAAAATTACCTACTTGCCATTATAGCTGTCTATAAAGTAATGGGTTTTGCAAACTGGAAGCTAGGATTCTGGAAATGATTGGGCAGTTAGAAGTGAATGAACATTTGATTCCTTGATTTACCATATTTGAGACTAATTAAATCCCTATTTCAAACGAGTCTCCCCAGGATGATACTGCCTACATTTCAGTACGTGCATTTCTTCTGTTGCCTCAAAGGAAAAATTGTCCTTAACCTGTTGGGTTTTTCTAATATACTCCCACAATGTAGAAGTGCTGGGCTGTGATAGCATGTGCTGAAAATAAAGTATAATTCTAGTTCTGACACAGAATATATCATGTAGCAAAGTCCTGAGAAATATATTATGGAAAATTTGAACCAAAACACATTAAATATGGTCATAAAAAAGAGAGTCAATTATGGCTTTGCAAAAGCCATTGTAAAGCTGAAAAGATTGTTGGTATAAAAAGCTAATCTGTTTCAATTACTGACTAAGGTGCATGATAATTACATTTATGTTATCGAGGGTGAGCAGGCTATGGATATAAAAGAGATAAGAACAGATGAACCAATCTCAGTGTTATCTAATATATATCTGCTTTCCACAGAAAGACATTAAGAGAAAGAGCAATGTTGTTATTCTACTGTGAAAAGGAAATTATGAAATTTTAAAGTTGTGCCAATAGAAGCAAAGAGAAGTGGAGAGATGGGTGAAATTGATCACTCTAAGCAGCTGGTTTCAGTAATTCAGTCTGCTCAAAATAAATGTTTATGATAGAAAATCAGTAGCACATGCAAGGTGCTAATTTATGAATGTGGGAACAAACTCCCCTCCAAAATTCTCCATCAGAATATATATTTTTGAGCTGGTATACTGTGGAAAATATGCCTTCAGTTTCTAGATGAATGATTACAAACAATATTCAACAGGTTGGATGTAGTTAATTCTGCTTTTCTAACATTGATATTCTCACTAGGCTTATGTAAGCATAAAATACAGAGATAGTAACATAGTTAATATAAAACCATATATTATGAGAAAGCACAATTTGAGAAGGACAAATAACA